>PYAF01004939.1:77083-127612 GCA_007407185.1 Glycine tomentella | reverse complement strand
AAGTTTTGGTAGGCCATTTACTAAGTCCTTTTTAATGAGTTTATTCATATGGTGCATATTAATGTGACTAGCTCTCCTATGCCACAACCATGTTTCGTCTAACTTACTCATTAAGCATGTAGTCTTGTGGAATAATGCATGGTCTCTGGAAAGCAAATAAATGTTACCTTTTCTTTTGCCAATGTGGATTACTTCTCCACTTTTACCATCACATATCATGCAACAATCTTGATTGAAAGAAATTTTAAAACCTTTATCACATAATTGACTTATGCTTAGTAGATTATGCTTTAAGGCTTCAACATAGAGTACATTGCTGATTTTTGTGTTCAAGCTGTCACCCATGTTTCTTTCACCTATGATCTTCCCTTTATTGTTGTCTCCATAAGTAACATAGCCCCCATCTTTAAGTGTAAGATTTTTGAGCAAAGACTTGTCACTTGTCATATGTCTTGAGCAACCACTATCAAGATACCATAAGGAAGAGCTTGCTCTAAGACATACCTCCAAAAAGAACAAATCACTTCATAGGAGAAGGTACCCATTTGAGTTTGGGTCCCAAGGAGTTAGTTGCTTGCTTTTTCTTTTCTACCCAAATACACTCACCATTTGGGACATAAAACCTTCTTGCAAAATATTGGTAAGATGTATGTCCTTTCTCCATACAATAGTGACAAACAACAACTTTATATGAATTTATAAAGAACCTCTTTTGATTGAATTTTGGTTTCTTCCTCTTCTTCTGTTTTGGAGGTATAAATGTTGTCTTTTAAACACTTTTAAAACTCTTTTTGTACCCCAATCCAGAAGTGTCACCAAAATATTTTTGAGCATTCAACATGTCATTCAAATCACATTTTCCTTTGTTGAGTTTTTCCAAGATATCAATCAACTCATTATTCTTTGAAACAATCTGCATATATTTTTCTTCTTGATTAAGTCTATACTCTTCAAAAACTTTTTACAGCATTTCATATTTGTCAATAGTTGTAGAGGAAGAGGCACAATCACAACCACTTGATTTATAGCATGAAGTAAGTTTTTCATTTTCTTCCTTCAAGTTACAAACTTCATTTTGTAATTCCATTATTTTTGCATGATGATCCTCAAGGTTTTTCTTAAGTTTATTGTTGGATTTAGCAAGCTTTTTAGCCTTCTTATGCATCTCTTGAAAAGCAAAAATGGCTTGATCAAGTTCAGAGGTTACCTCATCTTCTTCATCAAGAGATCATCATTTTCTTCATTGACAATTGAAATAAGGCACATGTTAGCTTCCTCTAATTCAATGGAGGATTCAAAAGTTGTAGAATCATTGTCCTCCCAAGCAATGTGGGCTCTTCTTGGCTTTTCTTCTCTCTTGCTTTGTTGTAACTTTGTTGTTTCTTCAAGTAGATTGAACATTCTGATTTTATGTGGCTAGGTTTGCCACATTCAAAGCATGTGAAGTTGTTGTCAATCTTCTTGATGTTGCTAGTGTTGTTGTTGGTATTGTTCTTGTTATTTCTTGTGAATCTTTTGTCCTTATTCTTCTTTAGAAATTTGCTGAACTTTTTCACAATCAAGTTCATGCTTTCTTCATCTTCTTCATCTTCTTCATCACTTGAGTTTACTTCTTTTTCTACCTTAGGTGCTGCAGCCTTTAGTGCAATTCCTTTGCTTTTTCTATCTGCATCTTCACCAAAGGTTAGTTGAGATAATTCTAATTCATACTCAAGTAACTTACCAAAAAGAGCAGTCATGGTCATTTGTGAGAGATCCTTAGATTCTTTGATAGCTGTCACTTTTGGTTGCCATGCTCTAGTGAGACACATCAAGATTTTGATGTTCAATTTTTCAACATCAAAGGTCTTCCCAAGTCCTAAGAGATGATTCACTATGTGTGTGAATCTTGTTTGGAGTTAAGAGATGCTTTCATTTTGGTTCATCTTGAACATCTCATATTCATGTATCAAAGAGTGCTTTCTTGATCTCCTCACCTCTTCAGTTCCTTCATGGGTGATTTCTAGCATCTTCCACATCTCCTTAGCGCTTGTACATCTAACTGTTCTGAAGAATTCATCAGAAGAAAGAGCAAAAGTTATCATATTCTTGGCTTTAAAATCATACTGAGCAATCCTCTTTTCTTCATCATTCATCTCATCCCAATCTTTGGAAATCATGTTATTATCAATAACTTTGATTGGTACCCTAGGACCTTTTTCAATAGCATTCCAAGCACCTGGATCATTAGATTGAATAAAGATCTTTATTCTATTTTTTCAAAAACTGAAATGTTCCCCTTCAAACAAAGGAGGTATGTTTAAAGAAACACCTTCCTTGAAAGTTATTTGTGAAGTATTCATTTTTGAAAGAAAGTAGTGATCTTGAGTAACTTTCAAGAACCAGCTCTTGATGTCAATTGTTAGAATATAGGAACACTTCACACTTAACCAAGAGGGGGGTGAATTGGTTAGGCTTGGTAAATTAAAATTTCTTAGACAACATCAGAGTTTCCCTTAGAATCTTTATCACTTTTGAAACCAAGAATCTTTATTCAATCAAATGTTCAGTCCAAGGTATCCAATAGCTCAGAATTGAATTAATAAACAAAGCAAGACAATCAAGTTGAACAGAAACCAAGATCAAAGCACACAAAATTTATATTGGTTCACTTCAAATACTACGAAGCTACATCCAGTTTTCTTCCACTCAACACTAGAATTGAGTTTCACTATTGCAATTTTATGTTCTTACAAGTGATTACAAAGTCTCTCTTTATCCACCCTAGATAAAGTTCAGAAATCTAAAACACTATTAGATTCTTAACGACAACCCCACTGAGAACACTACTCAGCATAACCCCTAGAGAAACCCTATCTCTAGTTTACAAGCAAGAAACCCAATTACAATAGCAAACAATACAAATTCAGAAAGGAATTACAACCACTAAGTTTAAGGAAAGAAAACACCTGATGATCCAATGAATGATATGCACATGAATGAATATACCAGGTTAAATGATGAAAACAAACTCAGAACATCTCTTTCCTTAACTTTTGAAAAGAATCTTCTTGCTTAAAAAATCATTTAAAGACCCATAAGTGTTTTAGTGAAGACAAACACTCATAGAACCCAAAAAATACTAAAAATGTGTTTAGAAAGCTTATGTAGGCTCAGAATACGAATTGATCAAGTTGCCAAACGAGCTGAGCAAGGGTTCTATTTATAACAAACTTTTGTAACTGTCAGTAATCGATTAAACGCGCCCAATAATCGATTATTTCACTTATGTAATCGATTAAATCAAGCATGTAATCGATTAAAGTGTTCTATAGAAATTTGGATTGAAGCAACGAACAAAATAATCGATTATTTTGATAAGTAATCGATTAAGACAAGAAGCTTCATAAACATGAAATACACTGTGTAATCGATTACGGATTCTGGTAATCGATTAAGACAGGAAGCTTCACAAACATGAAATACACTGTGTAATCGATTACGAATTCTGGTAATCGATTAATGAAGCAAAACATGTTAAGCATAAGCATATGATATGATCGATTACTGTCTTTGGTAATCGATTAAGACAGAGAGGTGATTTTTTTCTGTTTAGCCTATGTAATCGATTACAGCTCATTAAAATTTTCATCAAGGCATTTTATATGTGAACCAAGGTAAAAATAATCGATTAAACCGATACGTAATCGATTACATTGTTCTTGAAAAGTTTTCCAGAATAACCAAGAACAAAATAATCGATTATCATGTTAAAGTAATCAATTAAATCAGTAGAAAACTTATTTTTCCAAAAATCTTTTATTTAATTATGAAACTTAAACAATTTATCAAAGCCTTGTGAATTCTATTACTCAAGCTAATTGACTTAATGAATGATATGAATGCAATGCACTTGAATCACCAGAAATGTTTCTCCCTTTTACATTTAATCATAAATTAATCTTCAAGACTTCAAGGCATGTTGAAAGTTCAAAACTAAGCTTGATTCTTTGTCCATTCTTCAATTGACTCCTTTGAAACCAACAAATCATGATGATGAAAGAATAATATTACAATATGGGTGAAATTAGAAGATAAGGTGATGCAGACATATCACTGTCATTGAAGGATGAACTTTTCCTATCATTGTTCGGGTTTCATGATGCACCTCACAGCTTGACCAGAATCTGAAATGATTTGCAAAAGAAAACTCGATTAGAGCAACCCTGTTTAAAAGTTTCAGGGTTGTGGATTCAAGTAGTTGAAAGACTCAAGGGATTCTTGTGTTAACGTTGGTTGACAACTCCATGGCGTGAGAAAAAGTTATGGAAGAACAAGACCCGTAGTTCAATCAAAAATTTTATTTTTTCAACAAATGTATGTAGGGGCCACACTTCATGGAAGCAATTTAAATGACCAATCATTTACAGATTGGCAAATTTCTATGAATTCATAATTATAGTGGATCCCAAAATATCGAATAATTGATGTGCAAGGAATAATCAAGCATAGTGTGATCCACTTGAATAAGATTTGGCCAGAGAGCTGAGCTGCAAAAGACCCCGATCAAAGTTTCGAACTTCAATTAAAGATGAAGTGCAATACAAGGCTTAAGCCCAAAACGCCAAATCGAAAGAATAACCGAGGCAAGCCGAACTCGAGAAAAGAAGCAAACACCACTTCCCAAAATATCAAATCAAAATGTCAACATTCTGTTTTTGGTAAATTGTGAAGAAAGCCAGCTCAAATTAAAAGATCATGGCAAATGAAGCCAAGTTCAAAGGCACCGCAAAAGAAGTCAAGATAGTGGACCGGTCCTTCGGGATATAAATGTTGTACCGGTCCTCCGGGATATAAATGTTAGACTAGTCCTTCGGGATATAAATGTTGTACCGGTCCTCCAGGATATAAATGTTGTACCGGTGCTCTGGGATATAAATGTTGTACCTGTCCTCCGGGATAAAAATAGTGTACCGGTCCTCTGGGATATAAATGGTATGTTAAATAAAGACCGACACTCCGGGATAAAAATGGTTCACAAATCAAATGGCAAGAAAATGCCTCAAGCGACAACAAAGTCAGTATAGAAATGCCGACGAATGAAGTCGGGTTGTTAACCAAAGATCAAGGCAGCAAAGCCAAATGAAAAAGCTAAGGCGAACAAAGCTGAACTTATATGTAAAGTCACCTAAAAAGAAGCCGGTTTGAAGAGTAAGGGAGGATGCTTCCGAAATTTGAAATCGGTGACGGGTTCGAAGAGTAAGGGAGGATGCTTCCGAAATTCGAACCGGGTTAAAAACTCAAGTTGTAAGAGATCTTGAGGGTAAAGCCCAAGAAAGGGTTAAAAACTCAAGAAATGATTGCTTAAGGGTGAAATCTGAATTGGTTAAAACCTTCAGCTAATTAAAAATCTGAAATCGAGATTCTTAAATCTGGGTTTAGATAAAATGGGGGTATAAAAATAAACCTTCATGTATATGATGCATCAAAGTTGTATTCTTGGCTAAAGAGGTGAACCGTCATGTTGACCCTGATCAGGTTGAAATGTTTAAGGTCTTAGTTAAAAACTGAGTTTGAACATGTGACAGATTGCCTTGGTCCGGATTGAATTCCATTAGTATGAGCTGGAATGTAATGTGAGATTTAGATAAAACCTTCGCATAATATAATACATGGGTTTTAATACCATATGAATATTCAAGCAGATTCTGCGTAAGATATTTCTGACTTTGGCCAAGTCATTGAATAGAACTCTAAAAGTGTTTGGAGTCCATTTATCAAAAATCAAAAGGTGTGTGTCGTTTCTCATAATAATCCAGGTTAAGGGAAAAACCTGTCATTAAAACAGATAAACCCCGAAACCCGGATGTTTGACAATCACAAGAAGGAATAAAAATTCATGGTCAGAATTCAACCCGGATTGAATGTCTACATATTATACACCCCGGCAACCCAGACTACCAGATTATCAGGCTGAGGGGCAACTGTTACGGACCTAACATATGAGCCTAATATGGTGAGGCCCAATAAGGGCCCACTAGCTCAGAATCTTAATAATAACTAGGAAGATCCCAACAAAGCGTGTAACAGCCATCGGAGGAGATCCTAACAAACAGGTATTCTAATCCCAACAATCAGGGATTCTAGCTTATCCAATCAAGAAGTGGCAGCAACTAACCTAGAGGTAACACCCTTATAAATAAGAGGTACGCTCACAGGTATATTCATTCTCTCTCGACTCTTTTATATGTTGTCACTGTGCACACACCTCACCCCCATTGGCTAAACGTCGTATCAACATCAAAGTGCACGGTGATCTGCTTAACCTAGGGGTATCTCTTCCATAGATACCTTGGAGAGAGTTCTCTGATCCGAAATTAATCTACTAGCTATCCAGCTAGACATATCTATCTTCAAGGACATAACACATTCCTATATAATTAGAGTGAAAAGTTAAGCAAATGAGTAGTGAGAAACAAAATTTGGCAATTTGGAAGTCAATGTGAGTGTCAAGAAGTGCAGTGACATATACTTTTGAATCACACATTTTGAATCAAGTATAACCATGTTTCTTTAAACATGTCTTCTTCATGTTACCATGACACTTTCAAAATATGCAATGGTAATCCAAACTTTTGATAGCTCTGACTCACCCACCAATTGCTTCATTTACTAATTTCATAATTCCTACATTTAATCTATTTTTCCTCCCCCAATCTTACAGACAAATCCACCCCTCATTGCACCCTTGTATCTCAATCATCATAGCCACCTAAGAGAAAACTAAGTTAAATTGTTGTCCTAAAAAATAAAAATAATTTCTTCGCTAATTACAATTTGCAAGTATTCAACAATAATAATTTCCCACTAAAACCTTATATCATATTACACTTTAGGACATTTAAAATAGTCTCCGCTTATGTTATTTTTTAATAAAAAATTCTATGCTTATCTTATTTTTTTATAGAAATATTTGACATTTAAGATTTTTTAATTTTTCAAGAACAATATAATCAAGTGTCGTTATAAGTTTATGCTAACACAAACTTCATTGTGTTGTGTAAATGACCATCTCTTCCCTTTAAGCCCAACTTGACAACACCCACAACCCAACATAATTTGGGCATAAAGAGTAGAGGCCATAAAAAATAAGATTATCTTCATCTTCACCCACATTAAAGCATTTGGGTTGCCTCAAATTATCCTGTTGTGTTTTAGGAGCCATGATTCAAAGGTATGCAACATAATCATCAACATGAAAACAACAATGGTCCCTTTGATCTCTAACAGGAAATGACATATAAACCTGCATGGGCTAGTAAAGCAATCCATAATGGACAAACTTCTTTCTAAGGTTAGCCTATATATATATATATATATATATATATATATATATATATTGTCGATAGTGGTTCATAACTTTTGTAGATTGCAATTTTTATCAAATCCAATCGTTGAATTATATCTACATAATACCAAGATTGTCCATGTCAAATTTTGTTAAAATTGAACAACAATAAGAAGATAATCAAATGATCTATATTTTAGTACATTTTGAGAAGTTGATATTATGTCGATTTTAAGATGAAATTTTGTATATCTGATCTATGTGAAATGAACTTTCATTTCAATGGTGAATTTTAAGAAAACATCATTCAATTGAAAGTTATTGAACGGTGTAATAATTGGTCAAAGTTACATTGGTATAACGTGATCCTTCTTCACACACACACACACACATATATATATATATATAATTGCTTCTGATTTCCATTGTAATAAATCATCTCGTAAATTTATGAAACAACCTCAAGAGTCAAGAAACAACATCAACCTTGGACCAATGTAGCCCGACATTCCCTTTTTTTCCAATATCAAACAACATTAACAAATTATAAAGAAATTAGTTTCAATTTTGATCTCCACCATGAAGTTTTGAGGAAAAAAAACCCCATCTAATAAAACTTATCATTAACAAATACTAATATTGATGAAACTAAAAGGCACCAAAGGAGATGAAGAGTAAACAGATTATGGTATCTATACACTCTCCATTTTAGAGGCAATGAAAATGTGAAAGATAAGGAGAATAAGTTAATAAGAGTCATTTATACACTTTGAAGGAGAAAATGTAAGGATCGCTGATGGAGAGTGTGCAGTTACCACTTACTTTGAAGAAAAAAATATAAGAAAAATATTTATTGCTCCGATGGGAGTGGTGCACTCGAACGCCATGTTGGTAGGCGAGGAGGACGATGAGGAGGAAGAAATGATGTTATCGTGGTAGAGGGAGAAGGAGAAAAAGAGGTGATGATCGTAAGTGAAGAGAGGTTGTTGAAGAAGATAAGGCTTTGTAAAACTCAAAATGTGATTTTGAGGAAGAAGATGAAGGTATTGTAGATATAAATTTTCATTAAAAGCCATGTGACCAACATGTGTCTACTTTCTGTTAAATTATTAAATGGTGTTTAGGAGGGAGGGAGTCTGTGTGTAATGTGAGCTAAACAATTAAGGGTTTTTTTTGTAGGATGTAAAAAAGGAGGGGTATCAGATGCAATTTAGAAAAAACACAGGGGATGCGAGTGTAATTATTCTATGTTAAATTATTAAAACATTACGCTTAAAATTGATTTATTGAATTATTATATTTGTAATATTATTTTTATGACTTACGTTTGAATGACTTTATGTTATATTTGAATGCTTTTAATGTTATGTTTGGATGAGTTAAAAGTGAATTTTCATTTTAGTTGTAGTAACTTTTTAATTAATATTTTTTTATTGATTTGTTAACTTTATATATAAGTAAAATGTAAGTAGCAAATATGAGTTTATAGGTACTTAGTGAATATGGAGATGAGGATTAAAGTTACTACTCACGTGGGTATGTGTAACACCTAAATTTTTTTTTCACTTACTTCCTTTTATAAAGAGATTTATTTTATAAATTCGCTTTTCTTTATTTCTTAAATAAACGTTAAATAAAATAGTTACTATCAAATATTTCTTAGTGCAAAATAAAGTGTCATACAATCCATTACAATCTTATATAATATAATTCAGATACAGACCATAATATAATTCAAATACAAACCAACAAACCAAAATAGTCAATACAAAGTTACATGGCCTCAGTATCAATAGTACACCAAGCATAAAATACAATTCATCCAAGCTTTTCCATCACCATTTAGCTTAATATTTCACTGTTCCTCTGCTCGCCCAACAGATTGGGGTCATCACAGGTGTCAACCACAGACACAAAATAGGGTAAGTATATGATAAATATAGTTAGATAAAAACAACATAATCATGGTGGAATAAAGTAATACGTCATAATAAATACATAATAAATGTATGACAAAATACACAACATATGCATGATTCTTGATTAGAATGATGCATGACTGAGATCTCAGATTTTCACCAAATTCTCAACAAATGGTACCATAATCAAAATAGCCCCACCCACTCTAGTGGAAGCCTCACCCGCACTGGTGGAATATACCTCCGTCTGAGGTTAAATGATACCATAGTCAAGATAGTCCACCCACTCTAGTGGAACACACCTCCGCTCTAAGGTTACTTTTATTACCTCCACTCTGAGGTATCAAATGCAGATGAAGTATGCAATGAATTGCCTTTATTTCTTATTTTCTCTTCACCATTAATCTCCAATTTATTTCTCATATGCTTTAACCATTCAACATAGATTCAGCACAGAACTCAACTCAACATAGATTTATAGAAACACTCAGCAACACAAGGTAGAAACACTCAGCAACACATGGATTTCATAACAATCCATATAAATTTCCAACAACACGTGAGCTTCATAAAATACATAGTGAAACATAATCAACACATAAACTTTAATAAAAGCATCTAATTGATATACAACATACAAACTTTAGTAAAACATCAAGTAAGTAACAAAATAACACCCAAACTTTAGTAAAACATTAAAATAAGTATTTCCTTAAATCAAGGCCATAATATATAAAAACTTTAAGTTACTTAATCTCTTTCTTACTAGATTAGATTCAAATTATTCATTATAACCATTTATTTAAGTTACTTATCCAAATCATCATCCATTTACCCTTTTTAAAGTTTTTGAAGCATTTCATCAAACACATGGTATACAAAGCTTATTTCTTATAGAAATAAATGAGAATTTAACATAAGGAATACCTAAACCATGGTCATCACAGTACTTCCCCATACCTTACTTTATTAAGTTGGAATTTTTGCAACTAGCTTTCAAGACTCCTAGCTTCTTCACGTGAACCTCAAGGGTTGTGGGCCTTGGTTTGGCTTTTGATTTTTTAGTGAAAGGGATGTAGGATGGAGGGGGAGTGCTTCACGTGTAATTGTCTCCATTTGGTCCCCACCACCTCCTTTTATAGTCTATGTAAAGTGGCTTTGTTAGAAAAATCTCCAAACTGATTAACTTGCTTTTGATTTGGTTTATTTTCATTGACCCTTGATTTTTCACCATACAAGTGTCCTAAATCATGAATTTTCCACATCCTTCTCCTTGGCTCTCAATTTGCACGTAGACTTTAAGCCTTGTAGGGAAAGTTTTACCAATTTTCCTTTCTTTACGTTTTTGTGTTTCTTGAAAAACCCATTTCTGTAAAATAATGATTCTGGATTCGTTAACCGTTGGATCTCCTTAAAATTTTAAAGGTATACTCCTATCTCATATATATAACTTTTGACCGTTGGGATCTTTGGACTAATGTGTAGAAATGTCCACGTGTTCTGCCAAAGGAGACAAAATAAAATTTGCTTCAAATATCTCTTAAGCATTTATAACCTAGCTTTCCAAATGGTCCAATTGCATGCTACCTAGCTTCTTAACCATACAAGTATCTTTGTTCTTGAGTTTTCTAAAGCTTTCTCCACTATTCTTGTAGTCCATGGCCATATTGGGTTTTTTGAGCAATTATGCTGCAATTTTACAAATTTTTCATGGATGGCTTGAATGGCTAGGATTTTTAGAGATTTTAATGCTTTATTGGATTTAATTCATGTCTTGAAATTAAATAACATTGCTTCTATAATTTATAGAAGCTTAATTCTAATTTGGTTTTATAGAAATAAATTCCTAGAAATCTTTTGGACTTGCTTTAAGTGTGGTAACATTTTTAAGATGTCACATAATTTTCTTTCAATATTTTTATCTAATTTTTCATTGGTTCATTTTGTTTTTAATTAACAAAATGTCTATACTACTTTATCAAAGAATCTATTCCTTTCATAATTAAGAGAAAATTCCATAGATTGTATCTTTTCTTTTATGTGTTTTTATGAAAACTCAGGTTAGTCTAGATTAAATTCTTTTTGAAATATTTTCCAAAATTCCTAAAAAATTCTATTTCATGATTTTTCTTTATTAATAATATCAATAATTCCTTATCTAGGAGCATACTATATTTTGGTCAGGTGTTTATAGCATTACTGAGGCTACCTGACCTTATCAGGGCTTAAAGGGTATTTTGGTCATTTTGTAAAATGTCCAGGGGCATTTGTGTCATTTTCAAAAATGTCCAAGGGCATTTTTATCATTCTATCTAGGAATGCATACTTACAAAAAATTCACATGTATATTAAAATATGAGGATGTTACAGTATGGATCGGGTACAAGTATTTTTTTCAAATGCGGGTATGGGGACAAATACTACAGCACCCTACTCATAAATTCATTCGAATTGTGGCATTATTCTTTGTGACAGATCTACCTTAACTCATAAATTCATTCGAATTGTGGCATTATTCTTTCCTCCTCTTATCTTAATCCATGTTTTTTCTTCTTAATTTTGACAAAATTCTCAAATTGATGATGTTGAAATTTGATCCACATTAAGGGTCACATTAGAATCCAAAGTATGGTAAATTTTGATATCAATGATTGAAATTTTGTGATAAACTAGAATTCATATTTGGAGGGACAATGACAATGAGTGAAGATGCATGGTCACCAGCTCTAGGTGTGCCATTGAATCTTAATCTATATTAGAGGTTTATTAGAATCTAAAGTATGATGAATTTTGATATCAAGGATTGAAATTTTGTAATGAACTAGAACTCATATTTGGAGGGATAGTGACAACAAATGAAGATGCATAGTCAGCAGCTCTAGGACCACTTGAATCAAATGGCACAAATACTACTACAAATGTGCCACAAGATATTATTGAATCTGATAGCGAGGAAATCCATCTTGATGACAACATTAGCCCTATGGAAAATACTTAGACTATAAACGAAAAGATAGATATCGCAAGTCAAAAGTGACAAAGTGGCAAATGGTAAAAGAAAAACTAAGACTCCAACAACCATGAGAAAAATTTATAACGATTAGTTCAAGCAGTTGAAACTCACAATGAAGGTGAGAAAGTTGAAATTGAAGCTAAATCTTATGTTCATGGAGAATATTACATCCTAGATTGCATTGGAATCTTGAAAAGTCTAAAAGGGCAAAAACTTTTGAATGGTCATCAATTTAGCTTTTCTTTAGAATTGATTAAAGACCCTCAAAATAGAATCATCCTTACGTCCATAAAAGATTCAATGGGTGAAGTTGCAGAATATGTTCTATACAATTATGACTCATACAAAAAACTTAATGGTTAAGATTTGATTTTTTTATTTGTTATTGACATGCTGAAATTTGAATTTCGTTTTTACATTTATATTTACGTATTTGAATTATTGATATAAACGTATATTTGCATTTTTTTATGTTATTAATTTGGTATTTTCAAATTGTTTTACAAATGACTTCTAATCAAATCGTTGAACATTCAATAAAAGTTTAAAAAGAAAATAGAAATGTGCAAAGTTTAATAAAATATGCTATGGTGCAATGACAATTGCATGTGATCATCACATGAAGTATTTGATGAAGCAAGGTAATAAATATCTTTATTCTCAAGGATGGAATTTGGTTCAACAAACTTTTAACACTCTAGGTGAAAGTTACAACATGTTTAAGATGGAAGTTCATGTTGTATTGAAGTAGAAAAATTATTGGTCAATAAAGGATGATTACATTCATCTAAGGAAATGACATAACTGGAGACACTTGCTATGTTTCTTTGGAGTTGTGCCCATAGTCAAACAAATAGAAATATCCAAAACAAATTTGGAAATTATGAGAGACTGTAAATAGAAAGTTTATTGAAGTTTTAGATGATTTATGTTTTGGTTCAAGAAATTACAAGGTCTCCCGATATGAACTTTCTTGAGGTTCCATCCAAAATAACGAATGATCGTGTTAGTCTGTCATTGTTCTAACTAAAGATCAAGTTTGTTATATTGGTAAAAAGGGATACCCAATACAAAATGTGATGTTAGTATGCAACTTTGACATGTTAATTACTTTTGTTGTTGTTGGTTGGCATTGTATTGCACATGACACACCTATTCTATCATTCATGATTAAGAAATGAAAAGTGGGTTCCCGTATTTTTTAGGAAAGTACTATTCAATTGTTGACATTCTCCGAAACAAGGATTCGAACCCAGGACTACTTAGTTAAGGGACACAAATTGCTACCACTTGTGTCAACTATTGTTGGTTGTATGGATAAAGTTTGAAATCAAATAACAAATGCATTGATGAAAAATAGAAATTGTTGACTTAAGAGTTATTCAATATTTATCATAGTATTAAAAACCAGACCGACCCGATCGGTCAGACCGTGACCCGGAGACCGGACCGGGTCGGGTTGCTATTCGGATCAGACATGTCAACAACCCGCTTCCGACAGTACGACCCGGCCGGGTTGTGGGTGACCCACCGACCCGCCAACCCGGACTTGGTCAACACTTTTTTCCCACTCAATAAACGGCGTTATTTTAGTTTACTTAGGCCATTTTAGATTTTCCCTTTTCTTTATCATGCAGATGCAACACCGCCAACACGTCTTCTTCATCGCAGACACAGACGCAGGCCAACTTCATCGTTGCTTGGCCGATTTTCGGGGGGGTTGAGGTGGGCGCTAACACAACTTTTGTTGGTAGGGGGTGGTGGGGTGGGGTGGGGGCTGCAACCAGGTTTTCTTTTGTGTGTGGGGGGGGGGAGCTGCAATGAATGAACGAAGTTTTCATTTTTTAGGGGGGTGGGGGTTGCGAAGACCGAGGAGTTTTTATTGGGGTGAAGAGTTTTCTTTTGAGGAGTTGCAATACGCTGCTTTGAGTTCCAAGAGTTTGATTTTATAGGTAACGAAAGTATGAAACTATTTTTTAAATGTTTTTTTAACAAAGTTTTGAATTTTAATTTAAGTAATTATTTTTTTAAGTCTTGAACTTTGTTATTTGTGGATAAGCGGTGTATGTAAATGTGAGTTTTTCTTTCTTTCTTAGGTACATAAAATCTGTTTCTAAAATACTCATAAATTGTTAATAATATTAATATAGAATAAAAGTAAATTGAGTATAAGTATGAGTTATTGGGTGTGAATTAATATTCTATAATTTTTTTATTGGTGGTTTTTGTTCTTGAACTTAAGCTTATTTAGTTTATGTTTATTATCTTTGTTACTTGTTTGTTTGAACTTGGACATTGATTTTTTTTATATTTTGGTATCTAATTATCTATGACTTTATGTTATGCAATAATATTAATTTGTGATTTTTTAAAAATATTTTACGACATTGTTATGCGGGTCAATCAGTGACCCACTGATTCGACCACTGACCGGGTCATGCGGGTCAATCAATGACTCACCAGTTCGACCACTGACCCAGTACCCTGACCGGGTCAATCACCGAGTCGATTTTTAAAACATTGATATTTATGTATTAGTTGCAAATTATTTATTCAACATTTTTAATGTAATTTAATATTATTGAATTAGGTCTAAATATTTTTTTTATTTCTATTTCTTTCAACATATGATTGAACAAAATATATATAATAGCTTAGATATTTTAGTCATTTGTAGTCAATATATACTATTTCAAATCATCATTAAAATAGAGAAAGGGAGGAACAATTATATATGTAATTACGGTTTTTGTTGGGTGTTGTTTCGATCAAGCACTCTCTTTTCTTTGCTTTGTTCAATAGAGTCTTCCAAACAAGATAGACTTTTGACCAAACCGCGAGTGGTTGTGAAGTTGGACCAGGTACCAAGGATGAATCTATATTTGCATACGGTAAGAAAAATTTGTTAATTAAAGAAAATTTTGGTCAGTCTAAAAACTAAAAAAAATTAATTACTTGTACTTTAATATATTTTTATTTAATGTTTTATCATTAAAATAA
This sequence comes from Glycine tomentella, assembly GCA_007407185.1. Classification (NCBI taxonomy): domain Eukaryota; kingdom Viridiplantae; phylum Streptophyta; class Magnoliopsida; order Fabales; family Fabaceae; genus Glycine; species Glycine tomentella. The sequence continues at coordinate 112,353 of PYAF01004939.1, read as the reverse complement.
ATTTATGCAAGTTAAATTAGTTTTGCACTATTTTTTATTTATAAATTTAATTTTTATTAGAAAAGATAATTAATTTTAAATAAAACTAAGATTTTAAAAAAATTATTAAACAACTTTTAACTTAAAAGGAACATTTAAGCTTAAAAATAAATAAATTTGAGAAACAATTTATACTTATTTTTTAAGCTGTTATTATTTACTTTTTCTTAAAAGTATTTTAAGTAAAAAATAAGTTGGACCAAACAAATCCTTAATACTAACGTTAATTTTATAAATTATCATTATTTTTTATTTGTTTATTTATTTTTATTTATATGTGTAAAATAATCTAGGATCACACTTCTTTTACGAAGAAGAGAGTAATTAATATCGAGTTAATAAATGATCTAAAGTTACATAACTAAAATAATAAAATTAAATTTTAAAATAAAAAACTAAAAATTTGTAAAATGAAGATAATAAGAAAACAAAAATGGAAAATTAAGCTTATATATTTTTTACATTTAAAACTTTAGAAAAATCATTTTCGTGGACCGAATTTACCACATTGCGAAGTAAAATTCAAAGTACCTTCTCAATTCTCACTGAGGGGTGCGGGCAGCCTCTAAGTACTAAGCAACCACTGTTAGGGTTGAAAGTTGAAAATCCTTGCTTGGGGTCTCGGAGACCCAAAACCCTGAAAAGAAAAGCCCTTCTTATTACCGTTACCCCTTCATTTTTGTTCCTCTCTGAAGTGTAGGAAACGATGAGCAGTTGGAGAAGCCTTCTTGTACGAATCGGGGACAAGAGCCCCGAATATGGAGTCTCCTCCGACTACAAAGATCACATTGTTCACTTTCTCTTCTTCTTCTTCTTCTTCTTCTGCTCCCTTTCGCTCTGAATCGACGCGCCTAATGTCTCTTCTCTTCTCTTCTGCTTTTGATTTCTCAGGATACGTGCTTTGGCGCGCTTCGCCGCGAGCTCGACCTCTCTCAATCCGAGATTCTGGAGGTAAACGGATATTCTTCTCTTTCGCATTTTGCTCGTGTTTTGGATAGTTACGTCAATTGAAATGTTTTCGATTCGCTTTTTTCTTCTCCTCGAGAGTATTGAGTCTTGTACTTGTAGCTACGGGAATGGTAAAAAATTGTAATCTACGTTCAGTTAACCTAAATTTATGTTTACGAAGCAAACGCGAGGCAATTTTTGTTCTGAATTATCCGTGTGCTACTGCTAGGTGCTTAATGTAAAGAGCCGGGAAAAAAATATGATGTGAATATTGGATTTTTTTTTTTTTTTCTGTTTAGTTATGCTTTCTTTTGGCTTTTCGTTTTTCATGTTGTGGGAACACTTATTTGCTTCAGAAATCTGAAACATTGAAAGTTGATTAGAACTGTTTATAATATTACAGCTGTAATATAGTGTATGCGGAGTACGGACTTGTTGGTTGCTCTCTCACCGAGTTCTCTACATGCTTTTTCAAATGTTTAGTATAGATTTTGTGTAGTGTCTTGTAAATGTTATCTGTTGTCTTTTCCTGTACTATTATATGGCACTGTCAAGCTTGGTATCGTGACGTATTTGCTTTATTGTATTCACGCAGTTCCTTCTCATGTGTGCTGAGCAATTGCCTCACAAGATTCCTCTGTATGGTACCCTGGTAGAGATTTCTTCTCTCTCTCTCTCTCTCTCTCTCTCTCTCGAACTGTAATGGCATCTGTTATTTGTTTTCCTGTATGTTGCAATATTTATCTCTTATTCTGGATGTGTATGCACGCATGAAGGTTACACAGATATGTAGTGTTTTTCTTCTTCTCATTAGTATTGTTATTTTTGGGTGTGTGGTGTGGTTGTGTTCCTTTTACAGAGGTAGCTTTATATGGTGAAATGCAAGATATCAGTACTGGGGGAACTTAATTTATTGTTGGTGTGTTTATGCAGTGTTATGGCCTGTATCTAGAATAGGACTGCTAGTTATTACTCACAACAATGTATCTGATCAACCTTATTTTTAAACTTTGGAATATTTTCTTCTTTCCATTTTGTTCCTTGTGTTCTGTTAAATTTTCAATTGCTAGCTTAATAAATTTTATGTTGCTAGTCAGCTCTGTGTCAAAAGTCCTGTCAGTTAAGTATACTGACACAGACAATTTTGGTGTAACCTATAGATGTCAATACAGTTAATAGTTAAAACAGTTTATTAAAGATACAGTTTAGTTTATTAACCTATACCACTGGAAATTACATTTTGCAAATGCATTTTGGAAAACAGTGTTTTTTAGGGAACATTATTTGTTCTTAACATCATGATGGCAATAATGTTCATAGAAGATGTATAGTAGATGTGCATTTCAAAGTTGGAGTTTATGTAACTGTCAGAATTTGGATGAAAACTTGTAAAATTTGATAATTCAATAATAAAAGAAGCAATAAAATTAACCTAGTCTGACAAGTCTGCTCCTTTCTGCTGTTGCATTATCCTATTATTTATTTATGTGCTGCATTTTACTTCAAATATCAGTTATGTGTGTCAGTATGCTGTAATTGTGTAGCTAATTACCACTCAATTATGTATTGTGAAATTTTTCTTGCTTGCATAGTATCCAAATTGAAGTTTCTGAGCCTCGTATTTCCTATGTATGCATTTGATTTCAGATTGGCTTAATTAACTTGGAAAATGAGGACTTTGTGAAACAACTAGTGGTGAAAACTCAAAGTAAATTTCAGGTTAGCAATTAAGTCACTGAAGCTGCTATGTTGGTTTCTTGGTGTTGTATTTTCACTGTCTTGATTCCTTTAATTAACATTAGTTCGTTATCTGGACGTGTAATTAATTAAGGGTAGTACAATTTCCATGTGACTAAGGCACTAAGCTGTCTATGATTAGTTGATTTTTGATTAGTAATTCTAAAATCTAATGGGGTAGATTAGAATGTGAAGTTTAATGTATTAGTTTTCACAGCAATGTTGACAGGCTATGTAGGATTATTAGGTATACGGATCTGAAACTAAGACATTTTTCCTATAGAAATCAAATTTTGAGTTCCGGTGTGTAAAAAGATGAGGGAGCATAGATTGAGATGGTTTGGGTACGTTATGAGATGAACACTGGATGCTCCCGTTAGAACAAGAGTTTGTTACCAAGAGCTCGACACAAAGAGAGGTAAAGGTCGACAGAAACTCACCTGGGGAAAGGTAGTTAAACAAGACCTAGTAGAGTGAGATATAGATTGGCGAACGGTGTGTCTTAGGACGGAGTGGAGAAAAACTATAAGCTTGTTGGAGGGTTAAACCCATTAGTATGTCTATGTTCCAGTCGTTCCCTTTTTTTATAGTTCTTTTTCTCTTTATTTCTCCCCTCCTCCTTTCACCCTTCTTTTTTTTAGCATATTTTTCCTTTCTTTTGTCTTATTTTTCATTTTTCTTCTCATCTCCATTTCTCTTTCTCTGTCTTTTTTCTGATTTATAATTGGGTTCATCTACCACCGACTCTAATTAACTTGGGTTAAAGGTGCTATTGATGTTGATGTTGATGTTGATGTATGTGGATGCTTGATTGTAAAAAATCAAACCATTATTTTAGATGGGAGCAGACACTGTCTCCATTTAATCTAGTATTGTCAAAGCTGGCCATTGTGCAGTGTCATGGAAAGTTTGATGCTTCTTGCCATAAAAATATCCAGGTGTTGGTGTGGTGGGTTGATTATGGTGGCACCACTGGTATCTTGCTACCGGCCATGTCCAAAAGTGGAATCTCATCTGTCCTAATTCCTAAACCAATGAATGAGCTTCTGATTTTTGGAATGTATTTGCCTTTTGACCATGTCTGATTTAAAAACAGTTTAATTCTTCCAAAAACACTCATTGCCTCTTTGATACTGAGGTTATAATGATGCAATAAAGTAGGTTCCCAACTCCATCAAGCTTTACTTCTCTCAAAGCAAGCTACTAACCTCACCCAAATCCTTTTTTCCCCTTGTATACCTTACCTTCCACATTATGAACAGAATGTTGTTCGTTAGTTTCACTGAAATCCTTCCACATTTTCACTTATGGCTGTGCTGAAACACTCATGAAAGGAGGCAGAGAAAATTGGAGGGTATTATAAAGAAATCCTCACTTAAAACACATCTTTAACCTCTTTTTAATTTTTCTCTCTATGATATGAGGCTATGGGCTACTGAAAATCAGACCGAATCCCAAATTAAATGACTGACTATTATAATAAAAAAAAAATACAAAAATGAAGATTGAACTAGAAAAATAATAAATAAAAATGAGTTAATATTGTTGGGTACCGAGCAATCACACAACAATCGAGATAGGAGAAAGAGAGAAAATGGAAGAAGAAAACAACACACAGAGTTTACCTAGGTTCACCCAATGTGGGCTATGTCCAGCTATTCACTATATTTCCTCACACGCTCGTATAATTGCATTCAGATTATAAGGAAATATATAGGCTTAGAAGTTAGAAACCCTAAACACCGTAGCTATTCATGGGCCCAAACTCAAACTACAAATAATAAAACACAAGGCCAACAACATATCTTCTGAAGGCACAATATGAGCCATACCCAACAAATGTTTGGTTGAAAATACTATTTTTTTTATTTTTCTTGCTGTAAATTATTAAGCCTTTTTATTTACTTTATAAAGTATCTTGATTCAATACTATTGTTTTATTGTGTATTTTTTATTTTAATTTTTTTTTCTTAAATGTATCTTCTTTCTTCTAGCTTTGGTTGCCATACCCCACTTGCCATAAAACTGGTGATTTTTTGGCCTGCTGCCATCGACTGCCATTGACTGCCATAATGGATTGATAAATAAAAGCACTTATTCACGAATAATATCATATATAAGGAATTTTGCTTATGGTGATGGCTTATGTTAAAGTTTGATTAGACTTTGACAAAGATACCGAATGAAATATTGTATCATTGACCACTAGGTAGAGACAAGCTTTACCAGAAGTGTCATGTTATCACTTGACATATCATTGGTTTTCCCTTAATTGTAGTGGGATTGGCATTGCCATTTTGATCCTGTTGTGATCATATAAATCAGGTTTAAATATTTAGCCTACGTTTGGATTACCATTTCAAACTTTCAAAATTACTTTTAACTTAAAAGTTACAAAGGTCATCCTTCCTCCAACGTACTTTAAACATACGTTCACTCGTGAAATGGGTACCCAAATGAGCTATTAATTGTCTGTGAAACTTATTTCTGATAAATTTTTATAAAGAAAAACGTTGACAATGATTTTTAACGGTTAAGGTTTGTTTGATTTGATGCAAACAATATGATTTGCCTATTTACTGGTTCTTACTAATGGTTTTTCAATAACACTCTCAATTTGCAATTTGAATTTGTTTTGTTCATTTAAAATAATTGCCACTGCATATTTCTTTATTTTGCTGCAAATTTTGAATGTGAGGACTTGTTTTAATTTGGTCTTTTAGTGATTCTGCTGACTTTGTTTGATTTATTCCTATAATTTTAATTTTGTATGTCTCATTTTTGTTTTTTTAATTTAGGATGCCTTAGATTCTGGAAACTGCAACGGGGTTCGTATTCTAATGCGGCTTTTGACTGTTATGGTAAGTATTGCCATTGTTTTTTTGCAGAAAAGTTGTGTAGCATTATTGACATTTAAACTGCTGATTGATATATCATCGACAGTATGTGGTGGATTGGAAATCCTTCGTGCTTTCACCATGGGTTCATTCTGCATTTATAAATGATTGTCCTGTGTTTGAGTATGGTTTTCCTTGTCATTTAGTGTTTTTTACGTGTACAACTTATAGAGCATGTTTGTTATTGATTATAATCCGTAAAAGAGATGTTGTTTCCATAAAAAAGCTGATTAGAATCCTGTTCGCTCTTGTTTTGTATTAACTATTATTGGTGAAAATGAGGTTATAATGTTGGATTATTTCTATTGCAAAGTGTAAGAGAAGATTACTCTTACAGAAAGGAAAATGCCATTTTTGAATAAGCAAAATTGTGGAGCTTATGATGGAAAGTTAACTTATTTTTCGTCTAATTTTTGTTTTCCTATTTTATCCCTAATAATTGATTTTTTTGATTATTTTCAATACAAAACAAATTACTACAAATAACTTCATACTCTTTTTTGTAATTTTACTATTAAAAGAAATTATTATTATTATTTTGTACAATCGAAACAAAATAGATTATCTTATAATCACTTTACCGAACATATCCAAACATAAAACTTATTTCCTATAGTCCATTATAAATATATAATTATAATTGATTATTGAAATAAGGTTTTTTCCCTTGGCTAATCCAAATACACTTATTTATATTCCGAACCCCGTCTGGTTCTAAATATGTTCACATTTTATCTTCTTATTCTTGTCGTTGTATGTTCATGTGATGTGGAGTATTTATGTAACCGAATGCAAGTTCTTTTTATTTGTTGCTTTCTTGTAAATTCTTTAGATGAGCACTAAGGTTCTTCAACCAAGCTCTTTGGTGGCTGTGTTTGAAACATTTTTATCATCAGCTGCCACAACAGTAGATGATGAGAAAGGGAATCCCTTATGGCAGCCATGTGCTGACTTTTACATAACTTGCATTTTATCATGCCTCCCATGGGGTGGAGCAGAACTTATTGAGGTAATTATTTGATGCTTATAATTTATAATTTGGGAAAATTTTCAACTTTATTTAAGCTGTTGGATTTACTTTTCTGTCTGCAGTATGACCTTGTAATTTAAAATATTCCTTTTTTCATCTTCTAACTGTTTCTCTATCTGGTTATTAAATGTATCAATTTCTGTATTTACTGTCATTTTAATTTTTTATTGTTATATATTACTGTTATTTTTATCTAATGTCTTATAAGTAATATGAGCTATTATAAATATGACTGTTTAATTGCTTATTCAAGAACAACATATTGCCTTTTTTTTAGTTTGTTTTTCATATCTGAATTAAGACAAAATTCACTTATTTTTCCATTCTGTGGTTGGAGTTATCTGTATTAAAAGATGTTTGTGATTAGAGAGTTATTGTATATTCCATTTGTGGGTTGGTAGCATTGGTTGATCCCGTGCATTGGTATGGCAGTTGAGGTGTGAGCAGCTCATATTATGGCAACAATGAATGAAGAATTTGATTCACATGTCACAAACTTTCATTATGTTGAGAAGTTATAAACATTGCAGCAAATGATATAACAACTATGATAGCAGTTCTTGGCACTTTTTTTTTTTTTTTTTTTTTTTAATATATGCATGTTTGTTGAGGTTACAATATTGTTGAAAAGGTGTCATTCATAGAATCCCAAATAAATGGAATGATTGTAAAGGAATCTTTTACTTATTTAATCTGTTCTTTTAGGAAAGTATTTATGCTGATTAGCAGCATTATTTATTAGAAATTTTCTTCCTTTTTTGTGTGTACTTCTACTTTACTTTAAATAGCAACCAATAACCTATACGAATTCATACAATATATACTAAATTCAGTTACAAATATGGATTTCATTATCGCTGAATTCTTTTTCCATTTAATGGCATGTCGTGTCTGTTCACAGCAAGTTCCTGAAGATATTGAGAGAGTGATGGTTGGTGTAGAAGCTTACTTGAGCATCAGAAAGCATACATTTGACATTGGTTTATCCTTTTTTGAGAATGATGATGAAAACGAGAAAGGTCTTAGTGACAAGGTTGGCTCCTGTTTAGCTAATACTTAATTACAAGAGTAAGTTACACATGTCTCTCCCGAGATTTAAGGAAATTACACATGCCTTCCTTGAGGTTTAAGGAAATTACACATGCCTCCTCTCTTTTTCAAAAACCTACACATGCCTCCCATGAGGTTTAAGGAAATTACATATGTCTCCATTGAGGTTTAAGGAAATTACACACGCATCCCTTCTATTTTTAAAACCTTCACAAATCCCCTAAATGTTGTCTAAGCATTTGACAGTAGCAAGTTATGTGCAATGACAATTTTAATTAAAAAAGGCTTAAATATGTTTTTCGTCCTCATAAATAAAATGTTCGAAATTCGTCACTGCAAATTTTATTATCTATTTTTCTTCCTCGCAAAATTTAAATCTGTTATTTTTTTGGCCTGAAGCTAGGTTCGGGTACATCCGTACCTACATGTGTTGTTGTAGATAGTGTTTGGTTTTTCAACTTTTCTACATTTGTTATACATATAACCGATGTAAAAGAGTTGATAATCCGACACTTTCTAAAACAGCATACACGTAGGTTTGAGTAACCTGAACCTAGTTCCAGATCAAAAAGTAACATTTAAATTTTGCGAGGATAAAACATTTTGCAGTGATGGATTCCTAGCATTTCTATACTTATGAGGACGAAAGACATATTTTAGCATTTTTTATATCAAAATCATCAACGTAGGTTTTACAAAAGGAGGGGAGGCATGTGTAGGTTTTACAAAAGGAGGGGAGACATGTGTAGGTTTTACAAAAGGAGGGGAGACATGTGTAGGTTTTACAAAATGAGGGGAGACATGTGTAATTTCCTTAAACCTCAGGGGAGATATTTGTAATTTACTCTAGTTACAATTTACACTTTCTTTGTTTGTCCTTTGACCTATGTATCAATGTTTCTCCTGAATATTTGTTTTCTTTCTTTCTTTATTTATTTATTTATCTGATTTGGGTCTTATGGTGGTACATTTAATGAAGCCTGAATAGTACTTTAGGAGTATACCATACTAATATAATTGTCTTTGGTTTTAAACTTATAATTGTCAGACACTTGTGTCAAATGCATAACACTTCAAATCCTAATGTGTCATTTCAAATTTTGTTGCATGTTGAAGAGAACCCTCTCCCATTGGGATAATTTTTTTTTTTTTTTTTTTGTTGATCTTGTATTACGTTTCTGTGCTTCTCAGAACACCAATGTTTAACTAGGGTTTCAATTATTTAAATTCCTAAATTAATGAAGGATTATTTCTTTAGACAGTTGAGAGTAGATCCAAGGAATCACACTGGCAACATAGAGCCCATTTTCTTGTAATTTAAGGATTTTTTTTTTTATCCTATTGTGTTTGTCTCAATTACTACTCCCTTTCAATAATAGTTTAGAGGGTGCCTGAAAATGTTTATTTTTGTAACATTTCATTTCCATTTTCCAGGATTTTTTGGAAGATTTATGGGATAGAATACAGGTTTTATCAAGCCACGGATGGAAGGTTGACAGTGGTAATTTTCTCTTTTCTATGTGGAGTGTATAGTAGGTTATGCTACTGTACCTTTATCAAAAATTAAAATCATTTACATTGTTTTTCAGTGTTCTTTTCAGGGCATTTTGTACTACTATTACATGTTCATATTTTGTGTTTTCCCCCTATATGAATTGATGTTAAGCTTACAGAGAATGTCTTAAAGTTTTTTTTTTTTTGCTCAGCAAAGATAATATATATATATATATATATATATATATATATATATGTAAGGGAGAAAACATACAAGTGTAATATATAAACAATTTCAACCTATCAAACGCACAGACAGAACTGTAGCTGTCTAAAACATGCAGTGGGCATGGAAAAGACAACCAAAGTTCTCGCTGAAGCTCCAAAAAACCACTACTACACCCTCCCATTAGTGCAGAAACCTGCCTTAATATTACTAGACCAAAAGGGAAAAGGGATATAGAATCCCTTCTCAAGGTTAGACAACCATGACCAGCAAAAAAATATAGCGTCATCCATCAGCTTTTGACCATTGAAGCTAGCACCATTGAACACAATCCGATTTCTGTGATACCATATGCACCAAGTCAGTGCTATCCACCATGTCTGCCACCTCTTGATAAGGATATCATTGAGACCACAGTAAACATGCTGAAGGAAGTGTTTTTTTGGGCTTATCGGGAGTACCCCTTGAATGTTTATCCAATTCATGGATTCCCACCACAGCGGCATAACTTTGGGGCAGCTGAAAAAAACATATGACGCATCCTTTTCAGCATTCTGTCAAAAAGGACATCTGATGTCAGCTAGTTGTACATTTCTTCTATATAGGTTCTTCTTAGTGGGTAACCTATCTCTCAACAGCCTCCATGCGAAGCACAAGGCTTTACTAGGGATTTTTAACTTCCACAATTCTTTGAATACCTCCTGCTGATTCTGTGTACTTGCCTCCTTATTTAACAATCTATATGCGCTTCCCACTAAGTATTTCCCACTCAAATCTTCCTCCCATCTCCAAGAATCTCGCAGCTGATGTTGTGGCTGTATATCCTGTACCTCTTCAATAAATTTTATGGCTGTTGCTGTCTCTCCCTCCATAAAGCTCCTCCTCCACCTAAATCTCCATTCCCAACCTGCATGAGACATAGTTCCCATCTGCTGAACACTGTTTTGCTGTTGCTGAGAGATTAGGAACAGTCTAGGATATTTCGCCTTCAAAGTGGTTCCAGCCTCCTTCCAATCATCCTCCCAAAACAGTACCCTAGATCCACTACCTAGTTGCCATTTAACATGATTTCTAAACCAGCCCTCCTCTTCTTGTGAATTACAAATGCTACTCAAATCCTTCCACCATATAGACTCACTCCCATGTCTTGTTGATACATCCAACGACCTCCAACCTCCATACTTAGAATCCAACACTTGTGCCCACAATTCCCCATTGTTATGGAAAAGGTTCCATCTCCACTTTTCGAGCAAAGCCATATTAAACTTCACAAGATCCTTTATTCCCAAACCACCTTTTTCCTTTGGTTGACAATCATAGGACCAACTCACCCAAGCTATCTTCTCCATATCTTCACCCCCCCCAAAAAAAACAATAAAAATCTTCTCTGCAACCTCACCAGTTTATCCACCACCTTCTTAGGTATCATGGAAAAAGGAATATAGGGATCAAATTAAGGACTGACTTTACAAGAGTCACTCTACCCTCGAAAGAGAGATATTTTTGCTTCCATTTAGCTAGTTTTTTCTCACATTTCTTGACTAACGGCATCCATGTCTCACTCCGTCTTGGATTAGCACCAATAGGGACCCCCAAGTAGGAAAAAGGTACAGACAGACCACTACAATTCAGATAAGAAGCAGCACTATCAATCCATGTAGAGTTCATACCAAAAGCTCCAAAGCTACACTTAGCAAAATTAATCTTCAAACCCGACACTAATTCAAAGCTCCTAAGTATTGCTTTGATAGTATGTACGTTGGTCATCGTTGCAGCCCCGAAGAAAATAGTATCATCCACGTACTGTAAGAGACTAACATCCACATTTTCCTTTCCAACCTTATAACCTTCATAGCAGTTTTTGAGCTACGCTTCCCTCATGAGGCCTGAAAGACCCTCTGCTGCTATGTTGAATAAAAAAGGAGCAAGTGGGTTGCCTTGTCTTAGTCCTCTTTGAGTTATGAATTGTGTTGTTGGGCTCCCATTGACCAAAATAGAAACTGATGCTGATTTCCGGCAACCCTCCATCCAGCTGATCCATATTGAGCAAAAATCCAACCTTTTCATCATATACAAAAGAAAATCCCAACTGACTGAGTCATAGGCCTTCTCATAATCAACTTTGAAGACAAGGCAGCTCCTATCTCTCCTTTTAGCCTCATCTACCACTTCATTAGCTACAAGCACACTCTGCAGCAAATGTCTACCCTCTATGAAAGCGGTTTGACGGACATCTATTACACCTGGCAGCACCTTCTTTAATCTTTATGACAGCAACTTAGCCACAATTTTATACACACACCCTATTAAAGAAAGAGGACGATATTCATCTAAGCTCACTGGGTCACGAACTTTGGGAATCAAGGCTAAAAAAGAGGCATTACCACCCGTTGGAAAAGTTCCATTCACAAAAAATTCATCCAAGAATCGAAGAAAATCAGGTTTTAGAACTTCCCAAAATTCCTTGATGAATTTAAAGTTTAGTCCATCCGGTCCAGGGCTCTTGTCACTCCCACACTCCCAAACTGCATTTCTAACTTCAAGCTCATCAAACCTTGTTACCAACATGATATTCCGTTGTTGATCAATGGTTTTCAAATTGACTCCATCAAGTCTAGGCCTCTCTTGCATCGGTTCATCAAACCTCCTTTTAAAGTACAATCTGATTTCTTCTTTTACCCTACACGGTTCCTCCACCCAACTTCCATCAACAAAAACTCCTTTGACCTGATTTTTCCGGTGTTTCCAGTTGACGATCACATGGAAAAACCTAGAGTTGCAGTCCTCTTCTTTAATCCACCTAGTCCTGGCCTTTTGCCTAAGAATTGAGGCATGTGATTGTGCTGCTTCCCATACCTCTTCCTGCAGTTTTTCCCTTGTCTTCAATTCATCCTCATCAAGCTGTCTTGTGTCACCTTCCATTTCTAATATATTCAGTTCCTTTTCTGCTCTAACTAATCTCTGTTGTATGTCACCAAAGTGCTGTTTATTCCACTCTTTGAGAATGTGTTTCATTCTCGAGTTTTTCTTTTAACACATGCCCTCCCCATCCAGGAATCAAGGTTGAATTCCAGCCTTCTTTGACCACTTTTCTGAAAGACTCAAACCAGCAGTTTAGCACCCTGAAAGGTTTAGTGCCCCAATCTGCAGATGATACTGACAGCAGAATAGGGCAATGATCGAAAAAGTTGCGGTCCAGCGTAAACTGAGAAGTATCTTGCCACTTAACCAGCCATTCCTCAGATACGAAAGCTCTGTCCAACCTACTTTTTGCTGTCCCATTAGGTCTGTACCATGTAAATTTCCTCCCTACATTCTGCACCTCTACCAACATTAACTCTGCTATCCATTCATTGAAATCTGATATTATTCCTGTATCTGAATTCCTGTGACAAATGCCCACTCTCTCCGATTGTCTTCTGATGTTATTGAAATCACCTATCACCAAAGACCCCCCAGATTTCCACTACGCAACTGGCTGATATCCTCCAACCGAGTTCTTTTTGCTGCTGTCTCGCAAGGTGAGTAAACATTCACAAACGACACTCTACTATTATCAGCAACCCACATACCTTCTAAGTATATAAACCCATTACCCAATATTAAGTAAAACTTAACTTTTGCTAATCTATACAAATAAAATACCAAGATACAGCCAGAATATTTAAATCTTAGCAGTATTGAGGCTGAAGTTTTATTTATTTGTAAAACTTATCCCTATACCCATGAAAAATTGTAATCACCATTGCCATCCCTCTTTGCACCCATTATTATTCTCTGCCAGGCATCTGCAAATTCTATCAGTATGTGTAGTGTTTTTAATTAAGCATACAAGCAATAGCTATGGCTTCCCTCTTACTTTGAGTGATGAATTTCTTTTTCCCTTGTGACATTCTACCTGCTGTAAATGTCTTGGTTTTGGTGTATCTGTGTATGTAATGCATGAAACATGATGTTTTCTTGCCCTTCATACATATTTGGAGCAGATAGTTTGTGTACATAACTTCCACTAAAATCATTGAACTTATTTTATCTTGTGAGTTGGTTATGTGGGAATCTTCAGCTAGAGATAATTTGCATCTATCTGAGGCAGGCTAGTTTTTCTGTGCTCTTAACTTTTTTGGGGGAATGGATGGGTTCCTTGTAAGACATCAAACTCCAAAGGGACAAGATAGTCCTTCCTAACTGATGTGTTGTTGTCTTTGTTTTTTGGGTTATTTTAATTTTTTTTTCAAAATGCTTTTGAAAAAGATTCCTGATTCTTTTTTTTTTTTGTAATTTTTTTATTAGGTTTTAATGATTTGATAATAAGAATTACCTGGGATGTAAATAAGAGTTTTTCCTTAATAAAATCACTGTTATTTTTGGACTACCATGTTAAGGATTTGATGGTTTTTGGAATTTAATTTCTGATGAATAATAGGCTACAATAGTAATGAGATCTGATTTCTGTGTTACGTATCTTCCTGAGTCTCTGTCTCTGTTGATCTTAATTTCTGCAAATTGTAATTGTACACATGGTCACTGCATTTATGAATAAGTTTTGACTGGTTGACTGCTTGGATGACACCGGTTTGATTCCATATGAATTGTCCAGTTTGGAAAACTGAAAAGCTTAAGTAGTTAGGAACTTGAGAGAATGCCCAAGAATGCTTTTGATGTTTTAATGTCAGGTCATGGCATTGACTTGGAAAGTGTCACCTTGCTTACTCCCTATGGAGCTGCGTTGTATTTCCTTGCAGACCTTCTGTTTTATTCCATTTACTTGGAAGTTGCCCACATAGTACTTTCTGTCTGACCCAAGGACCAAAGCTTAACCTTTCCTATATTAAAGTTGTGTTGCTATTTACCTCGTTTTAAGCATGTTGGAGGGTGGGATTGATGAAACCCACATAATGAAGGAACATCGTAGATCTTCCTCACATGAAAACTAGACAGTTAGAGGGTGTTTGCTTGCAGTTCTCAAAATATCTTACTGGCATTTTACTTTTTCTTTAATACTTTTAGTTTTAAGGCTATTGAATTACTATAAAGCTTTCCTTTCAAATTCTAATCTTACACTAGGGTAATGTGAGGAGAGTATGACAGAATCATATTCCTCATAAATATTAACTAAGCTTATGATATCCTTGTTATGAATAATTTATTCATTTCCTTTATCTTTTCCTTTGCTTCTTTTGTTATATTTTTTCATGTCATACACATTACTTTTGTTTATATTTATTTTCTTCTGTTTTATTCCCTGCTTGATTATTTTCTGTTTCAATTGTTAGTTCCAAGACCTCATCTTTCATTTGAAGCTCAGCTGGTTGCTGGAAAGTCTCATGAATTTGGGCCAATATGCTGCCCCAGCTTACCAAGCCCGCCTTCAGTCCCTTCTGGCGTGTCTATTGGTAAACAGAAGCATGAAGCAGAATTAAAATACCCTCAAAGGATACACCGGCTAAACATATTTCCTCCTGGTAAAATTGAGGTGATTTACGTTCTATATGCTACTGGTCTAGCATCTATACACTGATTTCCTTTCTTTTAATCTATTTTTAATGTTTTATAGAAACTTCTTTTATTTATATTTGGAACTTAAAAGAAATCTGTTATAAATTCATTACAAATTAATCTACAACTGAGATTATTAATTTTAATGAAATAATATTTTGTTTTGTAATTTGATGGCTAATTCAAGTATATATATGTTAAAGGTGATAGTTTTTTAATTCTTAAATTTGTTTACCAGTCTACATTTAAACCTATGATATGCTAAGATGCATCCTCTTCAATTTTGTGCCTGCTAATATCCTTTGTATTTTGTGGTTTCTTTTGAAGGATAATATCTTATTGTCTGCATCTGTACTTCTCTCTTTCTTTTCTCTAATTAAATTTCTTCTCTTAACAGCCTTCAAAATGGTTTTTTTGTTGTTTTACTAAGGATCAAACTGCTTTTGCATGATACGCCTGCTGCTTATTTTCGTAGCATGTAAAACTGTTCATTTTCATGTGTTATTGCTACCTTAGAGTTTTGGTGATTTGGATTTCATTTTTTCCAATCATATATGTGGGTTCAATGAAATGAATTTTTTGGATGCAGGATCTACAGCCTATAGACAGATTTGTTATGGAAGAGTATCTCCTAGATGTGCTTCTGTTCTTAAATGGCTGGTTTGTATACACCATTCCTTTTCTTTTTACTAGAAGAGTACCCTGTGATGGAGTTCGAATAATAAAAAAATATATTAAAACAGTAAACACATTATGTGCATTTATTTTATTTAGAATTTCTCTAGTCTTTTATATTTCATATCTGAGGGCGAGTCCTGATACAAAAGTAAAGTTGTGTCTTGGTGACTTGTTGGTCATGGGTTCGAATCCAGAAACAGTCTTTTTGCATATGCAAGGGTAAGGCTGCGTAAAATATCCTTCCCTCTTATCTGCGCATAGCGTGGAACCTCTAAGCAATGGGGTACATAGTTTTTTATTTATTTATTTATTTATATTTCATATCCGCTTCATCTCTGCTTTTCTTCTTAACTCTTTCCTATAAAAATGTTTTTGATGTTATTATAACTGTTGTCATTTTTGGGTTAATGCAAAGCTAGTCGAAAGGAATGTGCTTCTTTCATGGTTGGTCTGCCAGTTTCCTTCAGATACGAGTACATCATGGCTGAAACAATATTCTCTCAGGTATTACATGTGAAATTGCAATCCTCACCCCTTACGTATTCTGTAACTATACAGCTTTAGCAATTAGCATTATTGTGGAAGCTTTCTTTGGGCCTTCAAATGGACCCAACCAACTTGCTTTTAGAAGCTTAAGAACAAGACACTATAGCAGGATAATGAATAGTGGGTTCTGCTGTACAGATGATTGTAGATCCAAGACCAAGACAATATACTTCACACATAAAATGCTCAAAACTAATGAATTATTTAAAATTAAATACATATTCATAGTCTAAACATACAATTGCCATACAAAAAAAGAGGAAGATGATTGAATCAATGAGAAAAAAAAACCCAGAACAGATAGGGTGTGAGTATGGGTGTGAAGAACACAAAACAAACAATAATTGAATAGAGGCCTCTGTGAACAGGGAGACTCATGGGTAAGCAGAAGCCTGCAAGCCATAAGTGTGTTGGAAAAGGCCAGACAAATTGTGGGTGTGGCTGGTGAACAGTCATGGTGCCGGGAGCACTGGGTCATTGTTTGGTTGAAACAGAGGTCAACTTTTAAGTGTTTTATGCATATTTGATCAGGGAAGGGTTTTGAACCCTATTATGTTTCTGATGCCAAAAATAAAGTGGAAATAAAAAAATTGTAAAAATATGGCTGGGAAGCTCTCAAGGGAGGCAAAGATGGATTTTTACCTGTTTCAATATAGCGGCTGTGATGGTCATGATTTAGTGCATATTGATAAAGTAAAATGCAAGCATTTCTTCTATATTATTGTTTGAAGGGAATAATTTCAACAATTGAAAACTGGAGATGGCATAGTGAATCCATCAACTATTTTTATTTTTATTATTTGATGTTGCTTACATTTGTGGGTTTGTACTTTTAATAACCAAATCTGCCAATATTCTATATCATTTGCAGCTGCTGATGCTACCACAACCACCTTTCAAACCAGTATATTACACGCTGGTTATTATTGACCTTTGTAAGGTATTGTCAAGTGCACATGACATTGCCGACTTTTTTTGTCACTGGGGAATTATTGTTGCTTCAATACACATTTTATATAGATTTCAATTTTCATTTCATGTTTAATGCTTTCTAATCATGTGGCTACCCAATAGGCTCTTCCTGGAGCTTTTCCTGCAGTTGTAGCTGGAGCAGTTCGTACTCTCTTTGAGAGGATTGCTGATTTGGATATGGAGTGTCGGACACGTCTGATCCTTTGGTTCTCACACCATTTGTATGTTTGGAATCTTAGCAATTGCATTACATCATGCATCATTCAAGATAATATATTCTGTGCATGTTCTGCTTGAAGTATATCTTGTCCTCCCCAACTTGACCTTTTTATATCATTTCTCTAATACAATTTGTTCATAAAAAAGGGAAAAAAAATCATGCATAAGCTTCTGTTGAGTCTATATGCCAAAGTTGCAAGTTAACATTGAAAGATACTATTCATGATTCTGGCATTAAAATTCTCTGCCATGGTGATGTTCAATGGTGAGGAAATCATTGAAGTGAAACTGCTATTTTTGAATCATATTTCTTAACATTTTATAGCAAGCTTTATATTTCCATAAACTGTAAATGATTTAAAGAATGCCTGTTACCATCTGTTTGGACATGATTAAGTTTTTAACATATTCATGCTTGTATTGGTTTAGGACAATTGTGCAACAATTACTATATTAACTACTAGATTATCAATTAACCATTAGCCATTTTACCCAAGCTCAAGCAAGCCTATCACAACCTTTCTTAAATGTTAGCCCTTGATGATACGACCATTCAACTAAATGGATAAATTACTGGATTGATAATAGGGTACCAAAAATGATTGTTAGCACAAAATATTGTTTCCTCTTTTGTAATTGTATTTTCATTTTTAATATGATAATATCTGATATTGCCTCTGTGCGTGGTCTTATTTCTCTCTAGTGAGTATATTTTCTGATAAAAATAAGGACATATAAGAAAGGAAATTCTGATAGAAATATATCTAGTTTAGGAATAATCAGCAACTCAGTGGTTTAAGCAATATGTTGTAATATTGTTACTTTTTAACCACCCTTTAAAAATCATTAATTGGTTCAGTGATTAATCCCCCCTCCCCTACCAAAGTTAAAGTTCATCTCGATCAACAAAATAGAAGGAAACTCAAGCTGCAATTCTGATATTTGTAGCCTCTGATCCATGCTACAATATTGCCAGAATGTCCTTTTCATGGGCTGCTTTAATTGATGTTGATCCATTGTTAAATGCCAGTGTTACTGATCTGATAGAAAGATATAGTGACTTCAAATCATATTGCAGTCTTTTATGACTGCAATGTGGGAGTTATTTTGGTCAAAAGGAAATGGAGATCTTGTGGCTCTAAGAAAAGTGATTAATTACAGCAAGGATTAAGGAAATTGAGAAATTGTGCTAGTGTTATTGATGAGGCATTTGATGTTTATATTGAAGTTGGGGTATTAGCCTTAAATGGTGGGTTTAACTGATTCCAAGTTCATGGCCAATTTGTTGCTGGAATCAGTGGTTGTGTCATGTTTGGAATAATCCTATACATTGTCTGGATAGTTTGGCTTTGTAATATTAAAGAAAGTGGCACTAACTGCTGAGGCACAAAATTTTATGATAATGATGCATAAAATTGGTTTAATGGATGTACAAGTGTATTAAATGCATTAGTTGCTAATTTATAGTTCTCACACATTTTGGTGCATTTTGATGAACTAATAATTTTTCCAATCGTCTACTTTTTCCAGATGAATGTCAAGTAATAGTTTAACGTATATGTGCTTTGTCTATGTCCTATTTAACTCACCATGCTCCCAACATGGTTGATGATCTAGCTTGTTATACCTTCTTCCTGCCATATTCACAACATTGTGTCATGCCCTCTTGTTTTGTTTGAGAATTAGGTTTAACAATTCAAGTGTTACTGATTATGGCTAAAATAAAATATCTTTTATGTCACATCTTTTTTTACTTTCAAAATCGACATGTTGCCGAAGTTGTGTTCATATTCAATTTGGTTGATGGTTTTTGCTGTGCAGATCAAACTTCCAGTTCATCTGGCCATGGGAAGAGTGGGCTTATGTCCTAGACCTCCCAAGGTGGGCCCCTCAACGCGTCTTTGTTCAGGAGGTTTTGGAGAGGGAAGTTCGCTTGTCATACTGGGACAAAGTTAAGCAGGTAATTATCCATGCCAGAACCATAATAAATGTTATTTTTGTTGCAAATCGCCCCAAAAGGATACCACTTGACTGCATTGCCACTCATGATCTTTATTATGGTTATGGGTCTCATAGTAAAATCATAAAAGGATAAAGAGAAGTTTCTTTATCTGTTTTTGTTGATGTAGAGGAATGGATTCCTTCAATGTTAAAATTGGGTTGCCGATAAAAAAAAAAATGTTTAAACTGTTTTAAATTGTGAAATCACATGATTTTGTGATTTTCCAGTTGCCTTGCAAGGCAACTCAAAACCAGAATCTTGTATCAGTGGAATTGTGGTGGCATCTTGAGTTGGAGCATAAAATTGTGAGCTTGGAACGGCTTCTGCGATTTCACCAGAAGTGGGTATCGGGTTGGATTCTCATTTGAGTAAAAAAAAAAAAACATTTTTTTCTCAACCTGTTCAGGTACGAAACCCACCCTAACACAGGTGTTGGTCTCAGCCTTCTCTCACCCAACCAAAGCAATAATCAGAGTAGAGAAGGTACTGTTCTCTTACCCTCATGCTTTGGTTTGCCAGGCGTAGTGGAACTTACAACAGAGGAGAGACAGACAGACGGTGGAGCTTGCTGCAGAGGAGAGAAGCTTCTCTTCTATCACATCTATTGCCCCTCTCCTCATCTCTGTTTTTAGCTTTGTATTATTTTATCTGGAAGAAACTGATAGGAGTAGGAGGTGGGGTCAAGCTTATGCAAGGGGGTTTAGATAGCAATAAAACAGTTAGTATAACT
The DNA here is from genome assembly GCA_007407185.1 of Glycine tomentella. Classification (NCBI taxonomy): domain Eukaryota; kingdom Viridiplantae; phylum Streptophyta; class Magnoliopsida; order Fabales; family Fabaceae; genus Glycine; species Glycine tomentella. Next base: position 92,289 of record PYAF01004939.1, on the reverse strand, counting down.
AAGCTGAGTTAGTTATAACTAACTCATTAGAGAAAGATTGTATAAATAGTAAAAGGCTGTGAGGAAAAAGGAAGAAATTGTACTTGGAGGTAGTGACCCTCGAAGATCACTGTGTATACTCAGGAGCTTAGTCTCCAACATTGAATAAAAAGCTTTCTTTCACTCTAACCTGAACCAGTTCCTAACAGAAACAAACAACTTTAATTAACTAAAACACTTGTCATTACTATTTTTTATCAACCTTTAGGTAAAAATTCTAGATTCTATAATCAAACAGTTGGACTATTTTCTTGTGTTTTGGTTGTGCTATGTTATGAAACACTTCTGTTATGTGACTAATTGTAACTTATGACTTTTATTGGATGTCACGCTTATGGATTTTCAGCTTAAATTTAGTTTAATTATGTAATGTAATTTAGAGCTTATTTTCATTATCTGTTATTTTCTATGCATTTGCATATGTTAAGCATGATTATGCATTTTTAATAGGATCTTATGGTCCGTGTTATGATCCTGTGATTTATGATATTTTATCCCCCTCCCAATCTTATGTAAAATCTTGATTTTGACTACATTGGATGCTTTTCTACCGGCAACTGAATTAATTGAATAGGCTTTAGTTTTGTTTTGTATACTCGGCATATTAATGTTTTTACGGTATACTTCATGATATTTTGTACTGTAGAGTATTGAAAATGCACCTGGTTTAGAAGAATTGCTTCCTCCAAAGGGTGGGCCGAACTTTAGTTTTGGTGCAGAAGATGGTAAAGAAAGCAATGAACATGTACTGTCTGGACAGCTCAACAACATGGTTAAAGGAAAGGCACCTGTCCATGAAATAATCTCATGGATTGATGAAAACGTGTTTCCAAATAATGGTCTAGAAGTTACCCTCAGAGTGGTTGTACAAACTCTTCTCAATATTGGATCCAAGAGTTTCACTCATTTGATGACTGTCTTAGAGAGATATGGGCAAGTCTTTGCAAAAGTATGTCCCGACCAGGATAAGCAAGTCATGCTGATAGCTGAAGTGAGTTCTTTCTGGAAGAGTAACACCCAAATGACAGCAATAGCCATTGACAGGATGATGAGTTATTGACTTGTTTCCAATCTGGCTATTGTGAGATGGGTCTTCTCAGCAGAAAATATTGAGCAATTTCATACGTCAGATCGTCCATGGGAGGTACATAATCTTGGTTTTTTGGATAGATTGTTTGCAAATTCACTCCTCTGTTAAGTCTACAGGGGTCGGAAACCATATGCCTTTTGCTTTCAATTGTATTTTGACGTGACCGGCTTTGGATTTTTAAATTATAAGTCTGAAGACTGTACATTTTTTGTTTTTTGTTTGATTGTCTTGGTTTACGAATGATAACATGTATTTAATTGAGTTGACCTTCATCATAGTTTGTTCTTGCATATAGTAATTTTTCCCTGTTTTCCATCGAACAGATTCTTAGAAATGCAGTAAGCAAGACACACAATCGTATTTCTGATCTAAGGAAAGAAATATTCTCTCTTAAAAAGAATTTTTCATCTGCTGAAGAAGCTGCCAAGGAGGCAAAAGCAGAGTTAGATGCTGCAGAGTCAAAACTTACACTAGTGGATGGTGAACCAGTTCTTGGTGACAATCCTGCTAGATTGAATAGATTGAAATCACATTCTGAAAAGACAAAGGAGGAGGTGGTGTCTCTTCAAAAATCTTCAGAAGCGAAGGAAGCTCTTCTTGCCCAAGCAATGGAGGAAAATGAGGTAATTGATGTAAAATTGATATTGGTTAATTGTCTGCAGACAGTTTTGCATATCAAACATATGTTTAAAGTGCTGGTACAATGTCTTTGAACACTAACAGTTTTCTGTTATGATTGGAGAAAACTTTTCAATCTGTGTTTGAAAAAAGTGGATGTGCCAAAAATGTTTCTTAAATTAGAAATATTCATTCTCACTTTTCTGTCAGTAACTCAGTCATAATCTTCACCATAGATAACCTGTGGAAAGGTGATATACTAATATTTCAATAAAGAGATAGATGATAGGGATATTTGCAATTTACGCACCATATGTGAAAGGTGGCTATATTGGAAACAGTAACAAGAAAGCACAGAAAAAGAAATACTATAAAAAGGAAACATTAGTAAAGGAGGAGGACAAGGTATCCTCCTAAGTCCTATGTAAAATAAGGAAATTACAAGAAGTTAAAGTGATGGAGGAGCTAACTCAGCCAATGTTTAAGGTGTAATGCCTCTGATTGTCAATGTCTTGACGACTCAAACTCTGGCATTTCACACGGTGACACACTTCACTCAACTTCCTTGTTGGTCAGAACCATCCATAGTTAACCCTTTATGAGATCTCGACAATTTGTTTCGACTGCTTTTAGGATCAATAACTGTCCCCATAAATCAACACGAGGCTTTTCGACATGTTTTGTCCTCACTCACACGCTATCTAGAAAACTTCCTAGAAGGTCTCCCATCCCATAACTACTCCAAGCCAAACATGTTTAATGCAAGTTGGATTTGCTTTAAATTGGAGTTATGAAAAGCCATTTCCTGGGCCTTTTTTTTCTTGCTCAACAGCTATTTAATTTGAATTAGATGCCCTTGAAGTTATGTTTCTTATAATATTATCATTGCATTACATACAGGCATTGTTTCTCTTGTTGTACAAAAGCTTCTCAAACGTGTTGATAGAGCGCCTTCCTGAAGGAGCTAGAACACTGCATGAGTTGAAGTCTGCACAAGTTGATGTGGTGATGGTAGTGGACCCTGAAGAGCCATCATCAATGGAATTAGACGACGAGAGTCAGAGACCTCAAAACAGGTTCCTGTGTCATTCCTTCTGACCTAGATAAATAATAAAGAATAATTGTTTTTCTTGCTTTGTGGAAATATGCTTTTATAAATACTACATAGTAATATTGGTTTCCTAATCTCTTATACAGTCAGACAAATGGCGAGAAGAAAGATGGTGCTTATAATGTAGGTGAAAAGGAGCAGTGGTGTATCATCACTTTGGGCTATGTGAAGGCCTTTTCTAGGCAGTATGCCGCTGAGGTATTGTTCAATTCACTGCTTGCATTTGAATATTGCAATGAAAACAACATTTTGCATATCAAAACTTGCACATGTTCCTCCAGTTAGATTGCTTTTAAGTTTGCAAAAAACCAGATCTTGTGTGAAGGTTTTGCATAGTTCTGTTGTCTTCTTAATTATTGTTTAATACCATCCTCAAGACTGGCATTATAACATTTTGATAATTTTGTTGCTGGCAGATATGGCCCCATGTTGAAAAGTTGGATGCAGAGGTATTGACAGAAGATGTACCTCTTATTTTTAGGTCAGCTGTTTATTCTGGTCTTCGAAGACCAATTCACGACGCTTGATCAATTTGATTTATTTTTAGAATAACTTAAATCCATTCTTTAGTCTGTTAGTTAAGCATTTTCTTAGTCTACCAAAAAACGTAAAGCTGTATGCAATTGTAATGTAAATGACAAGGTTGGTATGAGGAGTCTCCGTAGTTTAGATTCTAACTCTTGACCACTGCAACTGTACATTATTTATTTCGATTATAGCCACTAATTAGACCTTAAATACAAAGAATGAAGTTTGCACACTCCCCTGTGGTGTACTCAGTAATGTGAAAATTGAGCCTTAAAAAATGCATTGTGATTATTGCTTTCAAACTTGAATAAACTGCTTAAGGGGAAATAGAGTTAACTAGTTCAGAACATTTGTTAGCAAGAAAATTACTAACATTGAGCTGGAAAAATTGTTACAGCCTCTCAACAAATAACATTAGTTGGATTGATTTACTATAAAAATAAATTATGTATGCCTATAAAATTTGATTTTAAATGGTAATCAAATAGAGTAAATAAAAATGACAGTAGCTGCATATGTAATTCTCATAAATTCTCGTTTAACGTTGAAGATGGTCTCTGAAAAGCATGTTGAATATTTAAGGTTGAACTATTTTGGTCCTCTAATTTATTTTTTAAGTTTAATTTGATTCTTTTTTATTAAAATATTCAATTAGATTCTTAAATTTTTAAAAATGATTTAATTTGATTCTTTTATTATTAAAAAATTTAATTATGTTTTTTGTTTTCTAAAATTGGTTTAATTTGGTCTTACTTTTTCTTCTATTTTTTAAAATGAGATTCAATTTGGTTTATAATGAGATCAAATTAAACTCATTTAAAAAAAATAAGAGACTTAATTGAATCTTTTAAAAATAAAAGGAATTAATGTAATAATTTTAAAAAATTATAAGACTTAATTTAACCTTTTTAATAATAAAAGAATCAAATTGAACTTAAAAAATAAATTAAAAAAATCAAAATAATAATTAAACCTATTTTAAATTACAACAAAGGTGTCTACATTTCCCCTTGCCATACAATGTCGGCAACTTTGTGTGTTTCCCCCACATATCAAAGCAGGCTGGATAAGGTGAAAACTTTGAAAGCTATTAACTATGATTTTGGTGACATTAAGGTCATGTTTGAATAACTTTATATAAATATTTATAGGAGAAAAGATATATAAAAAATAAAACAAATTGAACTTCTATAAGCTTAAATCAACTTATATATTAAATTTTTATAGATGCTTTTGTATTTAATTTCTTCAAAAACTAAAGTGTATAGTTTAATTTTAGTTTCTTGTATATTTTACTTTTTTTCTTCTTATGGGTGTGTTATGATGTGGAGCCCAAAGAAAAGAATCCGAAAGGCCCAAGGTCCAAACAATGCGTTTTGTTTTCTGGGTTACTAATATATAATCTTGTGCACTAAAGGCATTTTGTGGCTTTTGTCTTTTCGTTTTTCTTATTCTCGTGTTCTCTCGGAGCTTCCTGGCTATCTCTCTTCATCTTCTTCTCTCATTTCGATATGACCTAGCTTTGCTAGGGTTTAATTGTTTTGATTAATACTTTGAGCTTTGTGTGTAGAACAAACAAGATAATGATGGAATATGTCTCTGTCATTTGTTCTTGTTCATGTTTGGTTTGTATTGTAGGTGGAGGTTCTATCTCTTTTCAGTCCTATTTCGTGTTCTTAAGGTGTATCCTTTGAAAGGAATTGAAGGAGAGGAACAATGAAGGTTGGGTAATGTCTGATTCTGACATTAGTGTAGAGTGGTTAACTCTTGTTCTTTGTAAACCTTCTTTCTTTTGTATCTGAAATCTTAAGGCTTATGTTTTGGTTGAGTGTTTGACCATGTATCTTTGAGTTGAAATCTATTGTAATTATTCTTGGTAATTAGTGTTAGTAAAGAGACTCTAGGTTCTTTGTCCTTGGATGTAGGTAACAAGGAGTTTTCTCTTAGTTACTGAACTAAGTAAATACTCGTGTTTTTTCTTTTGATTATGTTTTCGCTAATTTCGTTTTAAGATTTTGCGCTTAAACTCTAACAGAGTGCTTACTTGAAAATTTATTCAAACAAGGTCTAGATCTTATGTTGTTGAGGGCATGCAATATCTGGAATGCATTGACAAAATGAACTTGACATATTGTATTTGAATCCATGTTAAGAGCTTACATTTGACAATGGATCAGTGTTATGCGAATGGCAGAACATGGTTGATTTTTTACCAACCGTCATAGACAATATGTGAATGTATGTATTTGAATCCTTCTTTCACATTCCATCATGGCGGGACCATAGATGCTATTTAACAACACTGTAAGGGGTGAGCAAGGAATGGGTTAGGATAAGTTATTATTCCTACACAAATCCAAATTTTGAATGGGCAATTTATTTAGGGGACTGTTATTTCCATTACCAACTTTGCTATTGAATGAGCAAGAAATTCCACTTTTGCCTACTCACCAAATTGTTCTCACCCCTTCCCCTAACCTAATTGAGTTGCGCCGTCCTAGACCAAAATTTGTGTCATGTGGCACCGACAACCTTGCATGTCGAGGAGTAGTTCCCCTTGCCCCTTGTTTATCGTCTTTGAATTTTGTTGTAGATTTTGTTGAGGGGTTTATGGGTTTCGGGGTGAGGTGTTTTGGATCTGTTTGTTGGGTTTGTGACTGTCAATGGATTTGGATGATGATCGGATTTGCGGTGTCAGGCGGTTGCTGTTTTGGTACTGGGAATGTTGAGCCATGATTATGTTGTTGTACACTGTAAATCTGCCACAAATCTGCCCCTTACACTATGTACATTTTTCGAAGGAATGGTTGTTTTTTTTTTTTTTTTTTTCACCCCTCTAGTTAAATGAAAACATGATTTCATTGAATATTGTACACGAAATCGAGTTTTCCTTTTTCTTTTCACCTCCCAAGTATGTAACAAAAACATAATTTTATTGTATAAGTCTATAACGGAATTGTATTTCCATGGGAGGGTAATTTTGGAATTACATAAAGATTCACCCATGTGTGGGTAGTGAGAATAACATTTTTTATAGTAACAATAGTAGTCCCTTTATCTAAATCAAATCCAAAATATATGTAACAAGAAAGAAATGTTATATTATTGAAATCACATGCTTCTAAGGTTCCATTGACAGCAAACACGTTTTGGAAGTAAAAGATTCAGTCTCGGATGCTTTTGCCGAAAGCAATTGGGATCGTTCAGAATGTGTATACATGATATTCAGGGCACCATTGACAGGTTCCAGCCAGAATTTTCTAATTACTGCACCTTGACTTAGACAAGTGGAGTTATAAATGGTTCAGTTTTTAAATGTGTCGGCCTCAAAATTTTAATTTCATAGCACACCTTAGGTTCTGATAGTGTTGTTGCATTCCTTGAGAACTAGTTGGCAAACAAAATGACATAGCACACCTTAGGTTTCTATAGTTAGAGAAGCTTTACTCACATGGCACCGAATTTTGGCTTTTTTTGGAATTTATAATGTTAGAGCTTAGGGGTTGCTATTCGTCAATTCACATGAATTGGAACCTTAAATTGCAACCTCTATTTATTCACATTTGTTGCAGTCCTTATTTATTCACATTTGTACCAACTGTTTATTTATATCTGCATTGGTCATTGGTCAACACCAGGTAGGGAAATGATGCAATAGTTTGGATAGTTGGATCATTTATCTTTCATTTGTAGTTTTATGAAAGTTGCTTCTGTATTGCATGTACTTCAGAAGGTACAATTGCTTTGGATTAAGAATTTTGACATTGTAATTATTATATTACCAACCAAAGATCGTTACAAAAATTATATTTTGTTCTGAAACTATCTTGGACTATTCAAATTCAATAGAATGGGACCATAGGAGCGGTGAGATCATCAGCAGATAACCTCCGAGTTCACACCCATACTCTTTGTTGTCTTTTAACTTTGAAATGGAGTTTTTAACTTCTCTGTACCTTGCCGTGTGGACCATGCTGCAGTCCATTCGGTCATGTGACATTCACATGGTCTCGGTGATTTTTCAATTACTATGTTATCTTTGCTTCAAGGATTCACATTTCCTAGTCTATCATAGGTGAAGCTAACAAGTGCAGCATTGCAACACACTTTGTTGTTGTTGGTCTAGAAGAATTAGTGTGTATGTGCATGTATGTGCGAATCTACTACAGGAGTATTTCCAAACAACAATGAGAGACTAATTTTTGTTGAAACATACAAATCGCTTAGTGTGTGTTTATTAGAGAGGGTTGGAAGTGTGAGGAGATGAAAAAGAATGAAAGGAATGAAATAGAGCATTAAATTTGTTGCTTGATTGAGATGAAATAGAACTTAAAAGATAAAAAAATTAAAATGATAGATAAATAAAAAAAAACTAATAAAAAAATGAATCAAATGTCCTCTCATCAGCCGTGTGCAATGTGCACTCTTTATGATTTTCTCTCACTAGCTTTGTGCACTCTCACCAACCCATACTCTCACTCCATTTCATCTCATGAGACCTACATCTTTTTCAAATATTTTAGCTACATTTGACCCCTCCAAATATCCCTATTCACAACTTTCATCCCAAAATAATTCATATCACTTGTGGTGTAAATTCACTCCCTTAAATCAAACTCCAAAAAACAATTTTATCAATTTTATTCAACTACGAATTGAACCTTAGACTTTGCTTAGATAAATTTTTCATTAAACACATGATAACAAAATAAGAAGTTAAAATGAACTAACTAAAGAAACTTCCTAAATGTTAAATCAACTCATGCACTTCTACTTTTATAAAATCGTTAGGAAAAGTTAAATGACAACTTTTATAAAAATTGAAGTACATAAACTGATTTTAGTTTATGTAAAATCTTAATAATTTGTACCTTTTTATTTTTTTCTCTATAAACATTTATTGAAAAGTTCTTCCAAAAACATTGTAGTGAACATACTCAATCAAGGGATTTAACCATCTACAGATTGTGTCAAACTTTATGGGTGCCGTGGAAGAGTTTGATATGTATGGAGGGAGAATTTTAAATTTTTGCCTGTGTTATATTTTACATTAGACATGCATGTGCCTCTATTTGAAAACCGGAAGATAGGATGAATATCCTCATCATGTACCATGGTTTAGTACTCACATGGTAGGGTGCACTACTACAAGGCCAAAAAAAACTGGGGCCCCTTCTATTAAAAAGAATCCAAAGCCCTCACCATGTGAACTGTTAAATGAATCTCATGGTGGCAGCAGTACAAGTTAGTGTATTGTCCCCAGCACAGTTTCAATCTCCTCATTGCCCTTAGGAAAATGGAATCTCTTTTGCACTGATGACAACCGACAAATCAAGAGAAACAAAAGGTTTTAATAAATATGGATGCAAAAGAGATAATTAATTTTATATACTACACCCCTCTTGCTTACCCCGTGATGCTCACCAAATGCACCTAAATATTAAACTGTCACAACATCATCCACGCTGCTATATATATATATATATATATATATATATATATATATTGTTACTGCTTTATATTATATCTTTATCTTTATCTTGAAACAAACACATTACTAGACTCCATTATAACTATCTTCATTCTGCACCCTTCTGTTTAGCCAAAATTCTGAGAGTTAAGTTAGTGACTCATGGCTGCTACTATGATCAAGTTATTATTTGACCTTGCCATTTTGGTTATCTTGCTTACCAGTTCAAAGGGTGTGAGTTCAAGTTCAACTAGTGAGCCAACAATTTCAGCTTCTCCTGGTGTTTTGCCTTATGTGACTTCCCCAGATATTTCCTCATTTTTCCCCACTCCAAGTGCCAAAACACCAATGAGTTCTGGTGCTCCTTTTGAGGCCGAGGCACCAGCACCGGTACCCAGTTCAGGGGAGTTTGAGGGCAAGAAGTCTTCTGCTTCAGCTAGGTTGAATTGTGCAGGTGCCATTGTTGGTGTTCTACTATGTTGTGCCTTGTTAAGTAGCATAGTTGTTGTTTGAGCATGTACCATGGTACTTGTTGTCTTAAAGGGGTTGTGAATTTCATCCACTAGAGCATAGAGCATAGTGTTCTTCTTTTCTATTAGTCCATGTTCAGTGATTTCTTTGTTGCTTGCTTAATTAATATACTTGATAGCTTACTTATGCCGAATTCAGCAATTCTCGTTTGTATTCGTAAGTCACATAATTTTTGTTCCACATTAGCTAGGATTTGAAAACTTGCTATGGGAAAATTGAACTACTAGTATTGTTAGTGTTTTTTTTGCCTCTTTCCCTCTTTTCAAATCACATTAACATAAATCCATCTCTTCGCAATTCACGTTCAACGGAATAGAATGGCAAATCAAATACATGCTATCTTATACTTCTGTTTTTGTTCTTCCAATTTTTTTCTATTGTGAAAAAATTATACTTGCCATACAGATATAATCCCTCAAATTGAAAACATTTATTATTATACTGGCTTTATAGCGTTTACTCTTTAGATCATATTCGTTGAATCGTTGTGAAACGCATCACTGCAATCACCCAATACATTTTATTCAATTTCACTAAAATGGATGCGTTGATAGCAAAAATAAGTTGTCGACCATTTTGTACATTCGAGTATCCAAACTTACAAAAAGAGTCAATTATTTGTTTAAATTATACTCCATTTACATATAGTTTCTTATGCTATTAATTCAGAAAAATCCAGAAGATATTAATTAATTTGATTCTTAAAAGTTTAAATTAACCTATTTCTCTCTAAACTATTTGGAAATTATTTTATTGAATTTGCTTTGATTGTTGTGCGTAGTTTCAAATTTTGAACAATTTGAGCCAAGAAGTTGGTTCAGTTAGCAAACTTGTAAATTAGACAATTTAACCTGTAAATATCATCAACCTCCCGCGTCTTTTGTTAATAATTAAAATATAAGCATCCTTGTCCTTTTTTAAAAAAAAATTGCTTCTTAAAAGAATTAATTATGAAATTAAAAATTAATTTAAAAAATTAAGAAAAATTAGTAAATAAACTAAATTTAAAAAAATTATGTTTTTAATGGATTAGTTTTATTTACAAATAATCTATTTTTTTTTTAACAATACCCCATTTTATATAGGGTTATAAGGTTATTTATGTTATTCACTAAATATATCTCTTTTTTTTCTCTCTCACTCCTAAACAATCCAAAAATCATTACACTTAGTAGTTTTACTCACTTTCATTCCTTCAACATTTTTATTCTTATTATTATCTTATTTTCCACCTTCTTTTCAGTCCAAACAAATGTTAGTGTCATAGTCGTAGACAGTAATTTCAGAACTAATTTGCAAAATTCGCGTTCCCTCCGAAATCTGAAGAAATAACCCCACGAACGCCAACGAATAAACGAAAACATTTTTCCGATAATAAACATAAAACGGTACTATACTATCTCGCTTAATTGACGTATAACAAATTAACAACAACCAAATCATGGAAAAAAAACACCAACAATGACTCGCTCTGTGCTCAGAATAACATCAATTGCGCGCACAGCACAGACCAAAACCGCGAACCTCACAAGCATGTTCGGCAAATACGTGGACAAAACCAGCGTCCATAGCTGGAACACCGTCATCGCGGACCTCTCTCGAAGCGGCGATTCCGTTGAACAGCTCCACCAGCAGGCCTTCGCCTTCGGGTTCGGCCACGACCTCTTCGTCGCCTCCGCGCTCATCGACATGTACTCCAAGTGCGGCCGCGTCGAGACTCCCGCCACCTGTTCGACGAAATTCCCGACCGAAGCGTGGTCTCCTGGACCTCCATCATTGCCGGTTACGTCCAAAACGACCGCGCTAGGGACGCGTTTCGCGTCTTTAAGGAGCTGCTGGTTGAGGAGAGTGGGAGTGTGGAGTCCGAGGATGGTGTTTTCGTGGACTCGGTGCTTCTGGGGTGTGTTGTTTCGGCGTGTTCGCGGGTGGGGTGGAGGAGTGTGACAGAAGGTGTTCATGGATTGGTGATCAAGAGGGGTTTTGAGAGGTGTGGGGGGGTTGGGAATACTTTGATGGATGCTTATGCCGAGTGTGGGGAGATGGGGGTGGCGAGGAAGGTGTTTGATGGGATGGATGAGAGTGATCACTATTCTTGGAACTCTATGATTTCTGAGTATGCGCAGAATAGGTTGTCAGCTGAGGCTTTTTCTGTTTTCGGTGATATGAAGAGCGGCAAGGTTAGATATAATGCGGTGACGTTGTCTGCGGTGTTGTTGGCCTGCGCGAATTCAGGAGCTTTGCAGCTGGAGAAGTGCATACATGATCAGGTATGTGGGGACTATTGGTGACAGCAATTGAAATAAAGAGAGTCAAAATCTGTGGTGGAGGTTGTGCATTATTTCTTCATTATATAGGCCAGACATGCGCATAATTATAATGTCTCTGGAAGTGCATATCTGTCTTGAACACTAATTAATCTGTTTTTGGAATAAGGATAGTGAGAGAAAAATCCAGCTGGTCTTTTAGATTATATATTCCCAGTCTGAATATACACTGTTATAGTACTATCAAGAGAGCAGCATAAAACAAAGTGCAAATAACATACAGTAACTGTTGTTGCACCTATAGCGACGTTGGTTCAAATGTTCAATTGCTTGCTAAAGGTCAAAGTATATCATAGCAAATTCTTTTAGAATTAATCATAAGAGTCTGTTGCGTGTGTAAAATTCAAGATGGTGAGGGATGTAAAGTCTACAAAATATCATGGAGAACAACCTCTGAAGAGGTTGCCTATAGATCTTCCTCCTGCTCTTGATATCTGTGGTTGATCACATTCTGAATCAGCATTGGAGTGCCTTAAAGAAGTCTGGAGGGCCTTGTTCTCACGCTTCAATGTTTCCACCTCGAATTGAAGCCTTCTAATGGTTTCTCTCTTTTCATCATTTCTTTGGACCAACTCTACCAACTGATGAAGATTGTCCTCTGTAAGTTTTGTAATTTGATACTTCAGCGTTGACCACATATTGTCAAATTTGAAATTGATCATTGATGGATCTTCATTTCTCTGATTTAATTTTGAATCGTCAATCTTCATAAGAACATTTTCAGTGGTGGAAATTTTGTTCATTCTGTCTTCCATTTGAGTGTCTCTGCATTCAAGTTCTGATTTAAATTTCATGCTGCATGGGTCAGCTGATAAGAATTCATGGCATTCATTTCCTTGCTTGTTGAATTGATCAAAACCAAGGTTACTACCATCAAATTTGATATTGGAATGCTCTGCAGAATATTTTGGATGGTGGTTCCAGCCCTTGTCGAGTTTTTTATCCTCCAAGTTACATGTTGCTCTTTTATTGCAGATAGCACAAATGGTATTTGATGTACCAGAAGATGATAAAGATCCTGAACTAAAGGTACCATTAGAAGTGTTGAACTTCAGTTGGTTATATGCTAAGGCTAATACACGGTAAGATTGCCCAAATTTGTCAAGCATTTGTATGAGGTCTCCTCTCCATTTGCAATGCATGCTTTCCTGGTTTGGAGAATTGTCACCATCTAAAATGGTTTTCATAGCATCCAATTTCTCATCCAAATCTAAAAATCAATCAAAACACAAGTTTGAGTGAAAACTGCAAATAAGACAGACATCCCAGAATGAAATAAGACAGAGATCCCAGATTTCCAATGTCAAGGAAAACTAGTCAAAGACCTTGTGAATATTCTAATAATATTTGTTTTACTTTGAGCAACTCCTACAAATAAGACAGACATCCCAGATTTAAACCTGGAAATTTGGATAAGAGAGATCTCCCTATGAAGAAGACTAAGGGATTTTAAGTGGCCAAAAATGCCTAATTAGTAATTAGCAGACCTTATTAACCATTTATAACAGAACATGAATGTACGGTTGCAGCATTTTGTTATGCCTTTTACTCGACATCTGGTGATGATACTGCTTAAGTGCTTAATATATATCATACAACATATATCTTTTATGTACTAGCTAAGTTACTGCTTGATAATTCATGTACAACATATATTTCTGATGTACTTGCAGTGAACCCCTTCAACTTTTCTGTAGGGACAGTTTGTAACCGAATATATTGAATTATTGACTTAAAACATTTGAGCTGTATTTTTCTAGCCATCGTCAAACCTCCTAGGCTCCTACCCCCTTTATATGGTCAACTTTATTATTTGCAACTTTACTATATGCTTTCAATCAACAAAGTCAAGTCAAAGAAAGCTAACAACTTGTTAAAAATGGGAATACTAGTTGCACATATATTTAGTGTGCAACATGCAGCATAATTGTTGCACCTCAGCGTGCATGCGTGTGTATGTGTGTGAATGAGAATGACCCAGAGAGAGAGAGAGAGAGAGAGAGAGAGAGAGATACCTGATATGGTGGTTTGAAGCCACTGAGACTGGTAGATATGAGCAGAACTCCATGATTTAGGATCTTTATTCTCCATTAACAAATGTGTCAACTCTAATCACCTCAGAGCAAGATAATTTATTAGAGGACCAAACGGGGATAACAGGGTAAAGTGTAAAGGAGCAAGTAAAGAATTTGAAAAGTAAGTTTCAGGTCATGGACTTTGTATATAGCAGCCGACAAACGTTAAGCACATTCTTTTTCAAATTCGAACGCATTCTATAGGATAATTCTATAGTTTTCAATTTACTATTTTAACCAAATGTGCCCATTATAACTCATAAATATGTAGGCTGACTTTCTGGAAACCACTCTAATAATCTCGTTTCTTTAAAATATACGTATAGAGTAATGAGTTTAATATTGAAAGTACAGCTGTATATAGTTTGCAACACAATTAAAAAATTGGAGGTATCTTTGTTCATAATTAATTACCCTATAACCCATAGGATTGATAAGGTAAGACATAGCTAAGTTTACATGTACGAGAGTGATTTATTTAACAAGAAAATTTATGTTCGATTTATGTGTAAATACTAAAGTTTTCTTGGATAGATGAAAGTCATATATCGCAATCAGAATTAATCTCAGATTCAATAAGTTGAGGAATACTCTTGTAATCTCTGACCTAGGATCAAAAAAGAAATTGGAGGAATCTTTGGTCATAATTAAGTATACCCTATATTTAAATGTCTACATAGATACATAAAGATGCGTATAAAATAAAATAAAAATGAAAAAAAAACAAAAAAGTAACAAAGCAAATAAAATTTTGAAAATGAAAAAGAATAGATTAAGGTCTAATTATTCATAATTTTCTTATTTAATTCTTCATTTTTTATTTTTTTAAAATTAGTAAATTATCATTTCCGTCCTTAAAATTGTGGGGTGTTATAATAGTACTTGAAACATGATAAATAAGTGATTGAGATTGGAAATATTAGTCAAGTTGGTCTTTTTTTATTAACTCTGCTAAGCAATGTGTGATGTGGTATGTTGTGTGTTACGTGATTGTCCATTGTCCAATCATATAATACTATCAGGAATCAAATTGATAATAAGTTGATAATTTTACGAAATAAAATGATATTAAACTACAAAAACACTAACAAGTTACTTAGGATAGATAATCTTTAACGATTTGTTTATAGGGGAAATAGAATATGTAAGACTGATAAATTTATCCCTGAAAGATGAAAATTCAAATTTTTGTCCCTGAAAGTAAAAAAAGTGTAATAAATATTATAATGACCCTCACAATTAAGTGCTGAGTCAAAGCTTAAACGAAGAAGGAAAAGATTATGTTAAGTGTTAAGGAGTCTAATTATGCCAAGCAAGTCAAGTAAAACTCTTAATAGAAAATGATATAAGTGAAATGACATAAATTATAAGAGATAAGGATTTATGTTTGTGTTTATAGACCTATGGCTAGGTAAATTGA
>PYAF01004939.1:21747-76983 GCA_007407185.1 Glycine tomentella | reverse complement strand
TCGTTTGCGTGTGACATATTTAGGCGTGTGTTTCAGTACGATAGGACTACTGTAGTACTGTTGATCCGTTGATGGATAATATCTATGTTGAGACTAAGTTTGTATTTGTGCCACCGCCTTAAGGGTGGATATCTGTATGTACGACTTAAGAGTTATTTATGTATGAAGTATTCAGCTTTCTGTATTAAGTTATGCCTGGATTTATTAGTTAAATTAAATCTAGCATTTCAGTATCGTATTACGTGAACTTCTGGGAAAAGAATTTGAGAAAATGTTTTGGAAAAATTCAATCACGATTTCTATACTATGTTTCCAAAACGGATTTTAATAAGTCTTCCGCTGAAAACTCTAGTACCAAGATAAGTAACAACCGGAGTACTACGGGGTGTTACAAATATATCCATCCGTTAACTTTCATCCGTTATCGTTAATATCAGGGACGAATTTGTCAGCGCACTACACATTCAAGAACGAATTTGTGAGCTCTTTATCCAAAATATAATTTAATCTTCATATTCTCTCTTTTTTAATCATTGCAAGCATAACATTACAATAAGCACTTAAAAATTAGGAAAACAAACATAATAATAAGCATAATTTGTTTGTTGTTCTGAAATTTTTATTATAAAAACATTAGATAATGATAAAATCAAACTGAGTCTTATTTTTTTGTAAGAATTAATTTAATGACTGTGCATTTTAATTTGTTTGAATCTCATATTTTGGGTAAGTATTATCTCATATTTTTGCTTTGAAATTTCTAATGTGACAGTACTTTATCAAAAATATAAGACTCAAACAAAAATGCACAGTCATTAAATTAATTCTTACAAAAAAATGAGACTTAACTTGATTTTGTCATTACCTAATATTGTTATAATAGAAATTTCAGAACAACAAATAAATTATGTTTATTAATCAATATTATGCTTATTATTATGTTTGTTTTTACTTATAATACTTACCTAAAATATGAGGCTCGAACAAATTAAAATACACAGTCATTAAATTAATCCTTACAAAAAAATGAGACTCAACTTGATTTTATTATTATTATCTAATATTGTTATAATAGAAATTTCAGAACAACAACTAAATTATGTTTATTAATCAATATTATGCTTATTATTATGCTTGCTTTCCTAATTTTTAAGTGTTTATTGTAATGTTATGCTTGTAATGATTAAAAAAGAGAGAATATGAAAATTAAATTATATTTTGGATAGAGAGCTGACAAATTCATCCCTGAATGTGTAGTGCACTGACAAATTCGTCCCTAATATTAACGGTAACGGACGAAAGTTAACGGAATGATATATTTGTCACACTTTTTTCATTTTCAGGGACAAAAATTTGAATTTTCATTTTTTATTTATCAGTACCTTACACATTCAGGGAGAGGACGAAAATGACTATTTACCCTTGTTTTTATCAACAAAACATTAAAAAAAAATAAAATCATGAGACCCTTCCCGTCTGACTCTCACTCCTTAATCATAAACATATCTTTCTCCACTTTTCTCCATAACAACCACCCTCACTCTTAAGGGATGAACCCACTACATATGACAAAAAGGCTAATAATACTAAAGGATCTAGTTCAGTTCATTGAGCATGATGTGTGAGTTGTTATCATCTCTTAATATATATTTCTTTGATTCTTACAAATAAAACAAACAATGATAGTTTTTTTTTTTGTTTTTTTTTTTTTTACTTTCTACCAAATTTCAAGGATAACAATTATCGTGATAATTTTTTAGTGGTATATTTATTTTAGTACAATAAATAAAAAATAGATAATTATTTGATTTTACTATTAAATTTAGAAAAAAATTGAAAGTGATACTACGATAATCACTATAATTGTTTTTAATATAAAAATGCTAATATATCATAAAGTAGTCACATATACTATCATTTTATAAAAAAAATTATAAACAAATATTAATTGTTAATTTTTGTTAGTGAAAACTATTAGAATTCATGAACTCTTCCTTTCTCATTTTCCTTTCAATCACCAAACAAACCTTATAATTTTAATTTTAGCAATTTACTTGTATAATATGATACTTGTATATTTAATGGTTTACTCATATGACTTTGTAAATGTTGCAAAGGTTTTTACTGTTTTAAATATATGTAGCTCAAACATTTAATATGCAAGTTGGAAACATATATTGTAATTCTATAAGTAATCCATGTCAAATCATATGTCTAATAAATTAAAAGTTTCAAAGGCGTCCTAACATATTAAATATATTTTCTCTAAAAAAACATATTAAATATAGGTACATCAAAAAGGATAAAATGCAATTTAGAAACATGTATTGTAACACTGTGTATAGCATTTTCCAAAATAAAATATTAAATCTTATGTCAAAAAATAAAAGTTTCGGAAAGTGAGTTAGTGATTGTTCTTATTCTCCTAAAAAAAAAATTAGTCTCATTTCCCCTCATCAAAACTAAAAAAAAGGAGCTAGCGACCCAAATTCAATTGAGCTCCTGAGCAATGATTATGACTTAGGTTTCGTCAAATCAAGATAAAACATTCGGGTTCATGTTCAAATTCAAAATTTATAGTCCTAAAATCCTAAATTTTATCGAGCATGGTCAGGCTAGTCTGATTAGTCCAATTGATTGTCATGACCTTTTTATGCAAAGAAACACATGATGGCCGAAAGTGGCTATTACAAGGGAGCAGAGGAAGAAGATAGGTTTGTGAGTAGGGAGTGAGGGTGAGAGGTGGTGGGTTCCATGAACTTTTAAGTATTTTGTTGATAAGGATCAATCTTGATGGACATACATTATAATTTTATGCAGTTTAGTGTCATCTTAGTACTTAAAAGTATCAATTTATTATCAATTTGATTCCTATTAATATATGTATGAATAGGGAACATTTCTTAATAATGTATCACATTGAATTTTTTTAGAGCATTTATAATATATAATTGCTAAAATGAGTTGTTTATTTTTAATTTGTGAATTTATAATACCACATAGATTTAATAATTTTATACAGAAATTTGATACTAAAGTTGTTAGAGTAACTACTTAATTTATATACATTAAATTTTTTATTGAAAAAAATGTTCTTTTTTTGTAATGATCAATTAAGCAACGATTACTTAATTATGGGTCTGTTTGGGTAAGCTTCTCTAAAAGCACTTCTAGAATAAGAAAATAAGAGCAAAAAGATGAGATGAACTTTTCCATAAGTAAAAATAAGCTCTCCATTAGCTAATTTATAGAAGCTCACAAATGTAGTTTCTTTAAAAGATGAGATGACATCTACAAATTAGCTAATGGAATATTTATTTTAACTTATGGAAAAACTCATTTCATTTTTTTCTTCTTACTTTTCTCTCCTAGAAATGCTTCTAGAAAAGTTAACATCCAAACTGGCCC
This sequence comes from Glycine tomentella, assembly GCA_007407185.1. Classification (NCBI taxonomy): domain Eukaryota; kingdom Viridiplantae; phylum Streptophyta; class Magnoliopsida; order Fabales; family Fabaceae; genus Glycine; species Glycine tomentella. The sequence continues at coordinate 73,575 of PYAF01004939.1, read as the reverse complement.
TATATAAATAATTCACTTATGCAATACACTACATTATCAAGTTATCAAATCCAATGATAAAATTTGTTAAACAACATTGTTTAACTTTAAGCAACTCATTTAAGTACTTGCGTTAGAGATGTTCTTAAAGAAGTTAATGGATGGTTAACAATATGAACTAGACTAATAAAATTTAATTTCACTATAAAAAAAATCATTGTTTTCTCTTTTGAAAAATGAGTTCCAGAAAAAATGAACCTAGCTTTTATTAGTCTTTCATTAACTTTCTTTATTTTCTTTTGTTAAGTGAAAATTTTGTTTCATATTTAATCTTTTTAAATATCATGACTTTTTTGTTTAACTATTTTAAATATCAATGGTCTTCTATAGGCTGACAATCAACTAAAAGAGAATAAAATTTTAGCACAAATTAAAATATTTTGGTCTTAATCTTATGATTCATCAAGAAAAAAGAACATTAACTAATTTGAAGTTTGATCGAAAAATAAGTGAAATTTGATAAAAAAAATTATTTCTATTGAGGATCGAATTCAGATAAAATGGATTAATTTAAATGTTAAATATTATTAAAAATGGAAAAAATTAGGTTATTTTTTATTTTATTTTTCTGTTACATTAAAAAAATGAAACTAAGGTCCAGGAAACATTAATAAGTAAGTCAAAAACACTGTTAGTGTTTCTTTTTATAGAGGTTTTTACTTTTTAGCTTGGGTTGTTGTCCTTGAGCTCAGTGAAAAAGAAATATAGACAAGAAGTTAGGCAGAGAAGGTGTGTCCCAAAAATTAACACATTTTTAATAAAAATATTTAATGATTTGATCAATTACTATAAAAATGTTAATGTTAACCAATATTACAGTTACCCGTCTTGAAAGATGAAGAGAATACAGTAATATATTGTCAATAAATATTAAATTAAAATATAAGAATGGAAAGATAGCGGCGATTGATGATTCCAACATTATGGCGGAAAGAATATATATAGTATATGGTATATACCACATTACCACCGCCCTCCTCCCTCTTTTTAGTCTTTACAACATCATATGCAACAAATGCCATTCATTCTTGTTTTAATTACAGATGCACCACAATTGAGCATTCCAATGAAAAATAAAATCTTATATTAGAATATGCTTCCAGAGGAAATCCTCGACATGGTTTATACTACCGATATGATTATTTGCGCCATTATAATTAGATTCAATTGCATGTGAGAATTTACGTAATTTACGTGAAGTGATAAATTTAATTTTTACTAGAGTAAATTTAAATAATTACATTGGCTACCTTCTGTTTGGTGAGATTAACAAAATCTGCTTATTTTTTCTATCTCTGGGTTAACTCTATTAAATTATTTGAAAAATATTACAATATGATACCCATTATATATTATGTTAAATTTTTTAATTGTTTGAAGAATATTATATCATGTTTTTCAATAAAAGAGGTTGCTTGAAACATTTTTTTTAAGAACACCAACTCATGTTATTTCCTTCAAGAATTGGTCAACAATACAAATAGGAAGTTGATAAAAATTACGAAGACCAAAATCTAGAAACCCTAACTAAGCCATGAACCATTAGATTGGCTTGTCTCCTAACAAAGCAAGATCTATAGTTTGGGAGAGAGACTTCAATTGATCACGACACTTTTCATGATGCAACCAAAAACACGTCTTCTTTGCCTTGTGCCAGTGACAAGGTAATCTTCTGACAATACTAAACCTCTATATGAAGACTATGATAATGTCTTTTAGGAGTTTATTCTTAAGCCAACTAATAGCTTCGGAAAAAAGCTAGGGCTTCACCTTCATGAACTTGGGCCAAAAAGTCCATGCAGAGCACACGAGCTCCTCTAAAACCACCCCATTCATCACCTAAGCACATTCCCATGCCCATCTTCTCAATAGCTTCTTCAAAACAAGGTGTGTCCACGTTACATTTTAGCTTGCCTGAAGGTGGAGTTATTCAAGGGTGCAACGGAAAAAGGCTATTTTGTGCTTGTTTTCATTGACTGGGAACTTCTCTGGCACCAATGATCACTTCATACTCCACATGAGCATCACACACGCACTTAGTACTTTAGCTTTCAGGGATAGAAAGAAGAAGCTTAAACACAAAATCATGGAAGCTATCAACTTGATCCATCAATGGCGGAGATCTGATTCCAAAGGTCTGCGCGCTTCGATCCAACATGCTTGCATCTTTGAACAATTTAGGGGTTGCTTGAAACGTTAAAAAAACTAAAAGTTAAAAGTTTGCACAATTTCACAAAACTTTAGGCTGTGTTAATTTTTTTAATAAGAATAAAAATAACCCATACAAACATTTTCATTTAAGAAATTATACTGTTATTTTATGGTATTATATTATTAACAAATTTATATTTATTAAGAATATCACATTACAACTATTTGTTTATTATAATTTTATAAAAAAAGTATAAAAAAATGGCGATGTCTAATATTGGACGTTTTATTTTAGTTGTTGCGAAATACTGAGCGTTTTATTTTATCAATGCATTTTATTTTAAAAGAAAATGACTTAAAACGCCTAGTATTACAATTTTTATGTTTTTTTTTTATAATTTTCATAATAAATATTTTTTATAATTTTTTAATCAGTGTCTTTAAGGCATTCAACAAGACTCGTGCGTTTTTTATTTATTTATCAGTCTTTTAAGGTTTCTACATAAAAAAAAAAACTAAATTAATTTTTTTATTCTAATAAAATACTTTCAGTTATTAGACATCACTCTGTACCAAAAAAAAAAAAGATAAGTCTTTGATAAAAAAAGGTTGACGCCTATAATTTAGCTACCTTCAGTTATTTATCGTACGAAAAAACCTTACACTTGACTACACTTAGAGATTGAAAGAAAGTGTTGGAGGTTTGGGAGATGATTGGGGGTGACAACTTGCTCCCAGATTTTAGGAGCCTTGATTTCAACCAGTAGTTCTTCAAGAATTTGGAAAGGAATCATACTGATCATGATTATAGTTTGAAGGTAGCGCATTGCCATGGCTATCAAAACCTATGGCTGGAAATCAGACTTCCACGTTGCTGTGTATTTAGTGTCTAGCAATTGTGACATGGTGCATATCCTTGTTTTATGTTGGTTCAGGAATTTCAGAAGCTGAGTGGGAAGACCCAACAATTAATGCAAAGTCTCCTACGTTTGTGATGCTAATAGTGTGGCAAATGGGTTGGCTAAATTTGGTTTGAATATGATGGATAGGTTTATAACTTTTGATAATGTTCCTAACATTATTGTTGAAGCCCTTCGAGGTAATGTAAGTTCTATTCCTCCCTCTAATAGAGCTTAATATATTCGGGTCTGGAGTTGTTTATCCCCGCCCTTGCAGCAAATTAAAAGAAAAAAGTAATGCGAACAATTATTAATTTTCCAAAAAACAATAATAAAATTGATGACGCCTATGTATTAGGTGCTTTCAGTTAAAGTTATATATATATATATATATATATATATATATATATATATATATAACTTAAACTACATACTTATTCCGTAATTGTTCAATTAGTTTCACAAGATGAATTTTTTTAAAAAAATATTAACATGTTTTGCTTAGCCTGGTAGAAATTATGTGGGCAACATTAATTAATTAATTTTAAATTTTAGTTTTTTCATTTGGTATCAGAGCCTCATTCATATGATTATAAAATCCATCAAACATGAATTTATTTGTTCGATTGAAAAGAAAATCTTCAAGACATTTGTGCTAAACATCATCCTAGAATTTTCTATTTTCATATATTGTGTGTATCGTCCAATGATTATTTTTTTTGTTGCCTTTTTTTTTATTATTGAATCATTATTTGAAGATGCACACCTGTACATCATAATTTTATATATGGTTTATAACCATTGTTATATGAAGTGTGATATTAGATACTATTAATAGCTTTATATGATATTTGTGTTTTTCTTTCATGAATCTTAAAATAAAAAAATAAATCATGAAGACATGAGTCTGTTCTCTTAGTCTCAAAAAAAGAAAACCAAGTGAATAACTGTGATATTGACTAATATCTTCTACAATAAGCATTTATTTATTTATTTTGCAAAGCGTCTCTTATGGGTTGTTACTTTTTTTTAATATATTTGTTGCAAGGCAATTTTTTTTAATGCAAAGCCGTGTAAGTTTTATTATGGGTTGTTACAAAGCAGTTTTTTTTAATGCGTGTAATTTTTTATTATGGGTTGTTACAAAATTTGTTTTTGTTACAAGGTAGTTTTTTTTATGCAAAGCAGTTATGTAGATCACGTATGTTATTCAAATTTTAAATCAATTGATATATTAAGTGGACCATTTCTTCTTTTGCTGTTGATATTTTAAATCTATTTATTTTATAATCATATAAATGATACGTCATTTTAGTTTTATCATAGACATTTTCCATTGAAACATATGCATTCCCCTTCAGGTTATATATTGCGTGGCAAAATCACTTTATTTTTTTTTGTTGACTGCGGCAAAATCACTCTAATTGGTAAATTGCTTTTGTATTATTTTGATAACAGTTTATTTTAAATATTATCTTTTTGAAAATAAAAGACTAACAAAAGTGTTTTGTGAATGTTTAAGAAAGGCTATTTCTGTTTTGCTATGACATCTATTTCTTGCAAAGTTTGAAGCAAATTCTTGTCTCATATTGACTTCGACTTCTAAATGATAATGTGCTAGTTTTGTTTCAGTATTGTTTCTCGTACAATGTACATTTGAAAATAAAATAAAATAAAAATATTTTATTTAATATGTCAAAAATATATGGCTAAATTATAAAATTTTAGTTTTTTTAAATTTTTGAATTGTGATTATAGTCTCTCTATTTTTTTTATAATTTTAGTCTTCATTTTTTTTTAAATCATTATTTTTCTTATCTAATTCTCAATTTTGTATATATTTCATTTCTTTTATTTCAATTCGTTACAATTAAATGCTAGATCTAACTTAATCTTTTAAAGTATCATTTGACAAATTTTATTATCCAAGTTTTTTTGCACTCATTTTATAATCATGTTTTTTTCTTCCACATTTTATCATCAAATTGGTAAACAAAATAACCTTATTTTACAGAAAATGGTAACAAAATGATATCGTTTTGGTTTTTTTAAACTTTTTTTAGTAAACATCAACATCAATAAAATGTATGAAATTAAAAATTAGGGCTTAAAATTCAGGGGAAAAATCTTGAACGATAAACTGGCAAAATAAAGTTAGTTAGGCAAAAAATGTGCAATTAAGCATTAAAAAACATAAAATGTATGGAAATTAAATTAAATTATGAATTTTTTAAAATATTTTTAAATTCTTAAAGTATAATTAATCACATTTAAATCATTACACATATAAGACCTTTTTGTATGTAGAAGTCCAGTGGTCAAACTAGCTTATAAGCTAGTCAAAGAAGCTTATATTAAACACACTTAATCAACGTAAAGCATTTTGAGGATTGCTAACAAGACACTCTTTTTAACCCATATGACTAAAATTGATTAAAAATTATAAAATCATGAGAGAGAATTATTAAATAAGACGAGAGATCAACAAATTTGTATATTTTCAATAAAATTCAACCAATTAAAAATATATTTAAAAAAGGTCTAAAAAACAATGTACCACTTTCTTCATTCCTTTTTAATTGTCAGATTTTTTTTTAAATTGTTTCTATTTATATGCTGTTTTTAAAGTTAAAGCAACATCAATTACTCTTTTATCAGTTGTATTCTTATTTTCCACCTATTTTTTAATTAATTTATATATGTATTTATTGTGGAGTAGGAATGAAAAATTATAAAATAAAAAAATTCACAAGTATGCAGTTTTAAATTTTTATGTATAAACCTTAAAGACAGATAAAAAACAAAAAAATATTATCAGTATTTCTCAAACTTTATTCTGGGTTTTCTTTCTGATTTTTATTTTAAATCAAAAGCAAAGTAGGTGAGTAGCGAGCTATTTTCCATTTCTCCTATTATCTAGTGTCAAGACGGTAATTCAGACAAGTTAGCGGGGGCATATTGTCCGGAACACAATTGGCACCAGCAAACCAATATAAAGTAGCACGCAACGTGCAGCCAATGGCGCACTAAATTGGGAACCAAACGCAGCAGAAGCATTGGGAGATAGAAAGAGAGAGAAAGACCCTTCCCCTTCTCTCTCGCTCGCTTTCCTTTGACGCTTCTGACCCTTGCTTTGTCTGCGACTTCTCTCTCTCAAACCCTTTCTTTCTCGTAATGGCTCTCCCAGACTCTTCTTCCCGCCGCAACTCCCTGATCCCCTCCTTCATCTACTCCTCTTCCTCCAAAACGCTCCCTCTCCACCACATGCTCAACTCCGCCTCCGTTGCCTCCGCCGCTCCCTCCCCGCCGCAGGCCAACCTCGACGCCGGATCGCGTGGCCTCATGATTCCCTCTCCTAGCGAGTCACGCAAGATCGAGTTGTACTCCCCCGCCTTCTACGCCGCCTGCACCGCCGGTGGAATCCTCAGCTGTGGCCTCACTCACATGGCCGTCACTCCTCTTGACCTAGTCAAGTGTAATATGCAGGTCCTTTCTCTCTCTCTCTCTCTCTCTCTCTATATATATATATATATATATCGATCTGACATACTGTGCTTAGGTTTAACTCTCTTTCCGCTCGATTGTGCTGTGTTTGTTACTATTTTGCTTCGTGATGGTTTAGATCTGCGGCTAGGTCGTGATTCTCGTGTCTTCGTTAATTAGATCTGGTACGCTTGGAAGTTGTGTTTAGTTGAAGCATCGTTCGCCTCGTATTTCGTGACGTTTCTAGCTCGATTTCAATTTTCTTTTATATTTCTAGTTTCGGACGTGTGCTATCCTTGCCTTTCTAGTTTCATGATTTTGCAGTTTTTTTCCCCGATTAAATCTGTTAGATTATCTAGTTTCACGATTCCGCGAAAGTTTGTTTTTGTTCAAGTGCTGAATCTGTAATGGTGAATAGTCGTGATTTGTGTTGTAAGTTGTAATTTTAAGGATCCAGCTTCTCAGTTGTTTTAATCCGTTGAGGTGCTGAGTGTGATTCTGCGTGAGAAACTTCATTTGACACATTGTTACATTAGAGCCGTCTTGAAGTGCTGAACCTGTAATGATTAGTTGTGATTTGTGTTGTAATGTTAAGGATCCGACTCTTCTAAAGTAAGTAATCTTAGTTTGTGTTGATAAGAAAATCAACTGTTGATATTACATGCACATGCATAGAATTATGGTTGTGTTGGAATATTACTTACTTTATAAGTACTTTAGAGGAGTCAAATCCTAATGTTAATACATGGCGTAGGAATTGGGATTGTTTACTTGGTTGTTACTAGGATTTGTGTTTGAATTGGTTATTGATTTCAGATTGACCCTACTAAGTACAAGAGCATCTCGTCTGGTTTTGGAGTTTTGCTTAAGGAGCAGGGATTCAGGGGCTTTTTCCGTGGCTGGGTGCCTACCTTGCTTGGTTATAGTGCTCAGGGTGCTTGCAAATTTGGATTTTACGAGTTCTTTAAGAAGTACTATTCTGATATTGCTGGCCCAGAGTACGCAAGCAAGTACAAGACCTTGATCTATCTTGCTGGTTCAGCATCTGCTGAGGTTATTGCTGATGTTGCTCTTTGCCCATTTGAGGCTGTGAAGGTCCGTGTCCAAACTCAGCCTGGTTTTGCAAGGGGTTTGTCTGATGGGCTCCCAAAATTTGTCAGATCTGAAGGAACCTTAGGGTATGCTTATAAATGCTGTTAACTCTTACATTGTTTTTGTTAGATGATGTACTATAATCATTCTATGTTGATCTATGCTTAGAATTAAGATTAGGATGTCATCTTATGCAGTGTCTTATGATTTCAGGCTGTACAAGGGATTAGTGCCTCTCTGGGGACGACAGATTCCATGTAAGTTAACCATCCATATAGTTTGTAGTTTTCATTATACTTGTTAGCGTCCTCTTACTAATTGGATGTTTGTGCATTGTTCAGTATCATTTGGGTTACCAGAATAGATGAGGTGTTTTAGTTTGTTGTACAACTTTTATATATTTCAGGTTACTAAATTCTCATACCCTGATGGTTGAGCCAGTGTGGCACTTCCTTGTTGCATTACAATTCACATTTAAAAACTGAATATTCCTGTCTGTTTATTTGCTTTGTTAAAACTTATTATTATTTAGTATTAGCAATGATTTTTATTTTACCAATATGACTGCAGATTAATTCCTTGGTTGAATTTAGAAAATTCCTTGTAGAGTAGTTCAAAAGCTTGCTTGCCTAGGATTGAAGGGTATAAGTTGTTTAATTCTGTTTGCTATCTTTGTATAAATTTTTCAATGATCTTATTGTGTTTCTGCTTTATCAATTTCTTTATGAAGTTGCTGATAAGTTGCCTTTTTTTTTCCCCTCCCTTGGGAATTAGTTGCCATTTATTGTAGATTTTGGATGCATATGCCTAGAAAACCCTGATTATTTACACTATATTATGATATTGATACCACATTATTGGTACTCAGCATTTCCATATTGCAAAGTATGGTTGGTTTGTGAGTTGTTTGTTTTTCTTAGTTTTTTTTTTTAAATTTTATTTATGCTGCCTTTAGCATTATCTGGAATTGTTATTTTTGTTCTGTGCTCTTTACTCAGTTTAAAAATTTAATTTTGTCTGTTGAGAAATGATGCTATGCATCATTGTGATTATTGGTGGTGAAATTTGATGTTTTGTGCTGTATTAGTTTGAGCTTTGTTTCATTTACATCTTATAACTTGATACATAAAAGGTCGTGATACCTGATAATAAAACCTGTATGACATAAAAATGTTCTTTCTTGCAGACACAATGATGAAGTTTGCTTCTTTTGAGACCATTGTTGAGATGATCTATAAGCATGCCATCCCAACACCAAAGAATGAGTGCACCAAAAGCCTGCAACTTGGTGTCAGTTTTGCTGGTGGATATGTTGCTGGTGTACTTTGTGCAATTGTGTCTCATCCTGCTGATAATCTTGTCTCTTTTCTGAACAATGCAAAAGGAGCAACAGTTGGTGATGTGAGTTTCAGACTTGGTGCATGTTTAGTGTAATTGTTTTGTATTACATCTGTTTTTGACGAGTTTCTTTGATTTTATATACTATATAATGCAGGCGGTGAAGAAGCTTGGTTTGTGGGGTCTCTTTACCCGTGGTCTCCCCCTCCGTATTGTTATGATTGGAACTCTTACTGGAGCCCAATGGGGAATATATGATGCATTCAAAGTCTTCGTCGGATTGTAAGTTTACACAGTTGCTAGTCTATGATAGGGTTCCATTCCTTCATTCCTTCATTATGGACATGCTAATTAAATTCCTTCCCCCCCCCCCCCCCCCCCCCCCCCCCCCCCCCCCCCCCCCCCCCCCCCCCCCCCCCCCCCCCCCCCCCCCCCCCCCCCCTTTTCCTCCTCCTCCTCCTCCTCCCCAGGCCAACCACTGGTGGTCCTGCTCCTGCAGCTGCTCCAGCTCCTGGTTCTGAGCTAGCAAAGGCATAGAATGTCCAATGATGACAAGCAACAATGTTTTACGAAACTTAGAAAGCCAGTGAATAGGGACCATAAATAAACAGAGGACTGCTGAAGTTGCTTGAGTGGAACTCAAGCTTGGTTGGATAATATTCTTTTAAAGTTCAGACATTGTTTCCATTTTTATTATATGAGTATTTTGAAATTTTGGCAGGATGGTTTTGCTCGCATCCTTCCACTTGCTGAAAACTTTGTAGGTAGGAATGATATAATTTTGCATGTTAGGTTCTCTACATGCCATTGTCAAACGGGAATACACATTTGTTTTCTTGTCTGTGCATAAGCACTGACACATGCAATGCCTAGATTGAGATCATTTTTACTCGCTAGTGTAGTTGATTATTTGTCATTTGGAAAATATACATCTTTTTGTTGCGTTACGTTTTATTATATTGCTATCATTAGCTCTCTTCAACGACTGTTATCATGCCAGATTCATGAGTGAACTGCCAGCTATTTCATCCCTTGGTTCCTGGGACAAATGCAAAAATGATGACAATATAATTATTGCGCCGCCATTACAAGCAATACAGAATCCAGTCACCTATCGATATGTTGGACTTCTCGTTTTGGGTCTTGGAATGATTTTGAACTGATGCATATATTAAGATTGCACACAAAAAGCCACGAGGTAACTCATAAAGCTCTGTTAATGTTTATGATAGCTTGTGGGTCACGTTTCAATTTTAGTTAGTGTGATTCACACGTTTGACAGTTTGCTTATTTTATTTTTTTATAAAATAGATTTAGGTTAAGGGGCTGGCTGCCCTAAGGTAAGATGATTCAAGCTCATTGAGCTGGGATTTGTAAATAACCAATTCCGAGAGGAGGCGATCGGGTGGGTTCTCAGTTGACTTTAATTAGGACTTCGAACGAATTTGATGATCAATATCGGAAGCGAGGAAATCTAAGGGATTTGTAGAAAAGGTGTAAAGTTCAAGATTATTAGTGTGGTTGGAAAACAGTTAGTTTCAGTTTTTTCCATTACCTGCAAAGTTTATTTTACTGTTTGATTGGAGTTTTTTTTAAAATAATTTTTAGCACTTTTATACACTGTTCAAAGAGTTATTTTTAAAATGTTATTTTCTAATTTTTTATATTTATTTTCGTTTTATTCTTAAGTATTTATTAGTTTTTCTTTTTAATATTTTTTATTTAACATAAAATTTAATTATTTTAATTTTATATAATTTTATATTTTTCAACTGTTTTAATAAATAATTTTATTAAATATTTATGATTCAATAAGATAATTTTGAACTTTCAAGTCAACTATTAATTATTTTTTCAACTTCCACTTTCAAATAATTTTCAACTTTGTCAAATATGGAGTGTCAAACGCTTAAAAGGTGTGGGTTAACGTGGGCGCTGAATATTCATAGCTAGAGAAAATATTTAGATGGTCATCATTTCTCACCATTAATACTTGTGGGATGCATATTCTACTATTTATGAATTTGTGATTGATGGATTAAGATCCTCTGCAATTACTTTTCAAACTGCATGCATCTTGGCCCTTAAGGCTAAAGTTTGTTTTATATTTTTTTTTTATAAATAATTATATGCTGCTAGTGAGAGCAATTGGATTTAAATTGCCCAGGCTTCTACTGACAGCTTGATTATGTCCATTGGTCTCTAAGGCCGTGATGTTTGATTTCTTGCCATTGGATGCATCTACTGATGGCATGATCGTGTTGGTTGGATAGGAGATCTTATTTTTCTATAAAAAAAGAGGTTAGAGCCTTTTCAACTGAAGGATTTTGTGGGTTTATAAGCGTAACAAACCGTTTCTTAGAAGAAACTCTCCATTCAAAAGTATTTAGGTGGCATCCGAGTTACTTTATCGCAAATTCGGAAATTGTTTCTCCAAATAATTTATTATTTTTTGAATATCACCAATTGAATTCACAAGCCAACCAAACACTAACATCAACCAATTTAATCGCACGCAAAATGAAGAAGAAAAATGAATTAGAACACTAGGGAAAATGGGGAAAGAAGGAAAATGAAGATCAAAATCAACAAAATCATTGCAAAATCATAAATCCCAACTCAGTAGAAGAAATACCACATGCAACACAAAGGGAGAAAGGGAAAAAGGAGAAATATCACAAACACAATACGTTGCTTCCTCCGCGATGTCGATGTTGACAAGGTGATGAACGTGCTTGGCTCTAGAGAGGGGAGATCAATTTGAACATAAGAAAAGAGGACAGAGGGGTGATTGAGAAAAGAGAGAAGGGTTGTGGGGAAGCATGAAATTGAGAAGAGAGAAGGGCTGATGGAGATCGATTTGGACGTTGAAGAATAGAGAAGGTTTTGGAGAAATTGAGAAAGAGAGAAGGGCTGGTGGCCAAGCGTGAAAATGTGAAGAAAGAAAACGAGATAATTAACTAATAAATGAGAAGGGCTGCATTATTCAAAATATCCTTAATTAACAAATTCTTTAGCCAAAAACTAATAAATGCTCAACATTAAATAGAAATATTCTTTATCTTCTTTTATTAGGATTGAAGATTATAGAAGTCTCTATTTGGATACTAATGTGTGCTATTGAGAGCTTTTTTTTGGTAAAAAAAGTTTGATATTTTAATTAGAGAAGCTCTCAAAATTTTTTTAAGACTTAGTATCCAAATAAACCAAAACATTCATTAATTAGGGAACAAACAATAAAGTAAAAAGCGAGATAATTGATTTAAAAAATATCAACGATAATTTTGAAAGAACAATACAACTTGATTCATAAATTTAATGTCATCAACAAAATAATTACTTTTATTTGATAATCATGAATTAGCTAAAAAGAAGTTTTATATACAAGTACAAAGGTACTAGATTTCAATATGTAACTTTTATAACAATGTATATAAAGTTAATGAACTAATTACATATATTTATCTTAGGATTTTGCTAATCAGTATCTTTAGGATATTAATTAAGAAACTAAATAAGAAAATATTTATTGTGAAAATCATATAAGTGTATAAAAATGTTATGGATTCGTTAATCAATGCCCTTTTAAGTCATTGGTTAGCAATTTGCCCTTTACCTTGTATTTGATGGTGGAAATGACTTCATTGTCCATTGAAATTATGCAAATGAAGACTATGTTTGAATACATGTTAGAAACATGCTTGTAGAAATTTTAATGCATATTTTTGAATTTCAAAACAGAATAAAGATTAAAAGAAGAATTTTAGTGCTTTGAGAATAGAAATAATTTTGAATCCTCCCTATTTGTATCTAAACATGAACTAACACGCTAGTATAATTCATTAATAAAAATATACGTGCATAGTTAATCTAGAAATCTGCAATAACTAACAGTAGTGAGTAGTTATAGATAGATGAAAAATATTTGTAAACGTCAAAATAGAACAAAAAATTGACCTATTGAATTTTAAGATGTATTTTTTGACAGGAAAAAAAAATTGTTACATATGATATCACAAAAAATGACAATTTTTTTCATATTCAAATAATTTTGACTGAAAAAAGATTCATAGCAAAACATATTTAAATATTGATTTATTGAGAAGTACATTTTATTGCGTACAAATAACAGTTTATTATTACACTCTGCATGGCTGCATTATTCTCTAAAGGGATGAGAAGACTATGTCACATCTCAAAGTTCACATAATCGCCAACAAGAAATCTTATTTGAAACAATACAAGTTGCTAATGGTCAATCCTGGCACCAGACGCTACCCTTAAATTCATTAAACCCTCTTGAATCTTTGATTGCTTCAATTATATAGATAATAACAAAGAATGAGATATGATCGTAATGTACAAAAATCTTCTTCAAATCCTGTTTGCATTGGCATTATGGCTGTCGAAAGGAGCCCTTAACAGACTCTAAATTAAGTATTGGGCCAGTTTCTGAGAGTGCTCAAGCAAGATTGATAGTGAAAGAAACGTACGGGTGGGAATCGGCATCACCTGCTAGGCCAGCCATACCGGCACCTACTTCATCCTCAGTCTTCCAGTATGCACTGCACACAATTTTAAAGGTACAGTATTAGCATGTAAAATAGTCAAGTAAATTGAGAGGCAAAAAGGATACACTGAACAAATAAACATTGTCAGTGTGTAACAAGATATGCGAGGAAGGCAAATTCTGCTAAAGCATGACATGAATGCATGATACTACAGGAACAGAAGTACCCGAATTCAGTTTTTGAGTAGACATAATCAGAAAAATAGTCAAATATTTTTCAAGTTGTGTGACTTTAAGATAGACATGTCACATGATCTTTTAATGAAATCACACGGCTTGATATTTTATTCTTAATCATTCATACTAACAATGATCAAAATACACCCTTTTTATTTCTTACATAAGATTCACTTTGTCACATGAATCACTCTCCTCCCCTGCCCCACAGACACACACGTAGAGGCTCACTCACACACCAAGAAAAAGAAATTGGTACTCTTGGTCCCATAATTAGAAAGATCTCTAATTCATAGGGAAGCTCATAAGGTTTTCTACCATCTCAAACTTATTTATTTAGAGAATCTCTAGAGAATAGAAGAGTTTTAAAGTTTGAAATAACTATCTACTATCAACAACTTCCTATTGTCTTAAACTGCTGAATATTAGAAACTGCAAAGAGACCAGTAACATATTTTGTCATTTTGAATTAGTATAGTATAAACTGAGTAAAGCGCAAACAAAATTTCTTTTGTTTACTTACACTCCTCTTTCATGTAGCTGTAAAGTATGTCAACATCTCAAATGAGTTTAAATTAGTCAAGGATTCAGGATTGTGATGACCCATAAAGAAAAACACCAAATATGCAGCCTCAAGTCTTTTAAAAGAATTTTAGATTAAGTACTATCCAACACGGTACATCATGTTCATTGACAGACTCTTCAAAATAATAAAACCAGACATGAATCTTAGCTGCTACTGTTAGTGTGTGCCCTATTTCCCCTGCCATGTGCCTCTGTAAATTAGACTTGGCAGCATGTAAAATTACCAAGGGCCATATATTCTAAACCGGACATCATAGACATTAATAATCCACTTGCCTGTTTGTGCTATCACTCAACCCTTCAAGGATAGAACGCACTTTCTTCTCGGATTTTACAGAAGGAGCTAAAACGCATGCCTGGAATACCCAATGGTCAGTGATCAGTATTTAAAAATCCCAGGGGCCATTAGACTGAACTTCGATTTTAGAAGAGTATATTACCAAGAAAGATGGTGGCAGACCATATCTCAGAATGCTCTCAGCAAATAAACGCACAGCACAAAAGTGCATCCAGGAACTGAAAACCTTTTGGAAAAATATAAAGTAAAAAGTAGTGAGCAAGGACCATGGCATTTTAGGATAATAAGACAAGAATAAGTGGTGAGTGATAAAAACGCGAGAAAAGTAAAAAAATTAAGGTCAACATACGCTACTAAATTAGCACAGAGAAACTAAGGACCACTCTGTAATGCCAGTCCCAGATTGGCTACTACAGAAACAGACACATCAAGGTATAAGAAATCCAGCTTGAAAATAGTCCTTCAACTTAACATGTTTCTATAATCTCCTTGGTTGTCTACCGCTACCTGTAAATTCTGCCTTATAATATTCTAGGGTGCTTCTACAAATTAAATTAAATTAAGTAATAAATAAGTGAGTGAATAATACCTCTCCATAGCTGGTATAGCACCATTGCAACAGAGAAGCCCTCGATCTTTCCTGATCTTGTACCAATTTATCTAATTCCTGCTTTCGGTTCTCATGTGTTTCTGGACTGTATTCAAAGTCACGAATCTGAATAAAATGACATAAAGTTCAATTAAACACCTTTCATCAACTCATGCATTGATACTAACACTTGCCATTAGGTGTCTCATGCATTCCTTCATCCCACAACTTTCCATTAAAAAGTGGCAGGATTAAAATCATAGAATACCAATATTAACAAATTGAAATATACATAAATACTTACTTGGAATCCTTTTTCGCGTGCACAAGTTCTAAAATTATCCGCACCACGACTGAAGAGTGTTACAGTATAAAGAGCATATTCATTATCCTCATACAACTTCTTAGAAGACCTGGGGACCTAAAACATTTATCCTAATAAGAATCAGAATAAGGAATAAAGCTAGAAAAAACAGCATGCTCATAATTATTCAATAGTGTCAAAAACGTCATTGGGATATTTAGATAGATTATAGGGATTTTACAACTAGGATTCATCAACAATAATTCAAGGGAAGTAGCAAAAGAAATTCAAATTGGTGCGTGAATATGGTACTGCTTACCACATAGTTTGTGAATGTTTCATAGCTTGAGAGCCAATCCTTCTGCGAATACTTGGAAACAATTGCAAGGAGTGTAGTTAAATTTTCTGAAGTTACAATATCCTCAGTTTTTACCAAGTTGGAAAGATCACGGACTGCTAAGCTGAAATAGTTAAGTAGGTCAGCAAAGAAATAGAACATACTATATTAGAAAACTAGACCAGTCATAACAACATCCACACACCTTCCTGTTTGCTTTCGGTTGATAGCATTAAGCTGACTGCGGATATTGTTATACTCAGAAACACGAACCTGGCATGAAAGACAAAGTTTAAAGGGCCAAACGGTAAAATTAATCAACATGCAAAATAAGCAGGGATGTTGTTCTTCAATAGATTATTCAGAAAACAAATTCACAATTGGGGATGAGGGAAAAGTGGAAAACAACTTTAGAGGTGTCTCTCATAATTCATGGCTAAGGTGGATCACAATAAAATGTCATGTAACTTAAGGATTTAAAATGAAGTCCTTTAAAAGTGAGACAGCAGGCTGAAATTAATATCACAGATGATGACCAGACCAGTACCAAAGCAAAATCCACAAGATAAAGTGGCCCATGGTATTTGAGAATTGACCCAAAAAACAAAAGTACAGTCCTTCTTATCTTCTGAATTAATTTATCAATGACCTTCTATATGATATCGGACAAACTGAGGTCCTCTAACTATAATTCAAACAAAACATAAAGGGTCCATAACTCTAAGAGGTCATCACGGAACATGTTAGCATGAGAACAAGCACTATCTGTCTGTGACTCTGCAAGCTAAAAAAGAGAGAGAAAGGTGAATCCTTTGCCATTTATATTTTTGCATGAAAACAGCTTCAGTCTTATTCCCAAGGTTTTAAAAAAGGTCCATGACCATGATTTTGGCTGCAACAATGAAGGTTTTTGGAGTGTCCACGACCACAAATGTGTCGCATTCACAGAGGCTTTATTTGTCCACAATTTCTTGCAATATCATTAAACACAACGAAACCACAATTGTGTTTGTGACCGCAATTTAAAACATTGCTTATTCCTTTTTCTTGCATGACTACAAAACCATCCTTAGATTGAGTTACACCAGTACCAAACTGACCATAGTTGACAGTTTAGTGGCATCAAAGAAAAGGTTGCCCAATCAGATGTTGAGTTTAATTTGCAATTAAAGTCCAGGGGAGCCTAAAGCCATGGATCAAAGTTGAAAAACTTTTAGCATATTGACTTAAACAAAACATACAATTTTAAATTGCATGTTCCTCTTGGATTCAACCCATCTAAAGTGTGGGTCACTTTGGGAGGAAAAGCGAGGAATCTCAAATATTGATAAGAAAATAGAATGGATGGATTACAATGAATCCATACTTTGTTATGAATGTGCACATATTTTAACATAATATCAACCGTCTACTCAAATGGTTGAGATCCCTCACTTTCCCGTCCAAAGTGAACCCCTTTCAATTTAAAGGAGCCAAAATTACGCTGCTCCGACATCAATTCTGAATTCAAGCATGTAGCATCCCTCCTCCCCTCCCTCTAAGCCTAAAATTAAATAAATAGAAAAAACCAGTCAACACTAACTAAATTATCAACTCCGCTCCACCTCAGTTGATTACAAGCTTGCAGAAGACATGCAATCATAAAACAGGTACTATAACTAGCTAGCTGCGATCCCACTATAAAGGAATGATTCAGCACTACAACATATTGCTACAACTACCCATCTCTTAAATCTAAGAGAAAGCTGCAAGAAAATGAATACCTTAAGATCATCCTCGATCTTTGTCACTTGACTGTGAATACCATCCACGATCTCCTTCAAAGGCGACATGGTCGGATACTTTGCCTCATCCCAAACAAACCTGGAACCATAAAAAAAAAAAAAAAAAAAAAAAAACAGATAAATAAATGGCTGGCAGGGGAGACCCACCAAAGGTGGCCAATCAGGCTTTTCAACGAAAATTAGTGATCCACAAAGTCGGTGATACTCTACCAATAACATGGTAATATATATATAAAAAAAAGCCACAGATCAGAGATTGATTGGATGTGATGAATGAAACGGAAGGCAAACCTGGTCAAGTAGGAATCGACGGGGACGCCATCGACGGTGAGGGCGCAGCTGTCGATGCCGGAAACTCTCTCGAGCTCCTCAATCTGGCGCCTGATCTTGTGGGTGACTCCTTCCACGAAATTGTTGGACTAATAATGCATTACAGAGGAAGCAGGTGAATACATAAATGGATAGAGACGCGAGATCAGAGAAAAGTGTAATTTGGCGGAATGAGGATTCACCTTAGCGAGGTCATCGCTGAGGGAGAGGAGAGAGTCTAGGGTTCCGACGCGGAGGTTGGGAATGTTGAACTGCGAGCCAGAAGAGAAGAAGATGAATGAGCGAATAGCAGAGAGAGAGAGAGAGAGAGAGAGAGAGAGAGAGAGTAATTACTCTGTAGAGAGGTGTGTCGAAGGAATGGTTGGAGATTCGTTCCTGCAATTGGTTCCAGAGCTGAGATGATGATGCGGAGTTGTGGACGGGAAGAGACACTGCCCAGTACCTGCTCGTCATTGCTTCCTTCCTCTGATGATGAGCCTATGCAAAACAAATCAATGAATGCACCACCTGGGCCTCTCCCTTTCTTAATTATTGGGTCTTGTAAAATTAAGTTACTACAATTTTCCTTCAATTTTTCATAGTTATTACAATGATATTTTAATCACAAACAATTATTAATAATTTTGAAATAATTATTACAAAAATTAATAAACTTTTATCATACATGACCAATGTTATTCAGTCACAAACAAATGTTATTCAATCAATATTTAGTTTACTTATTTTCACTTTTTATTGTATATCAAACAAAAATATATACATAGACATCCTAAATGTTGTTGACACTTTTTTTACACTTAACAATAACGAGATGAAAAAAAGAAAAACTTATAAATATGATAGATGATATAATATAACAAAAAGAAAGATAAGAAAAAATAAGAGATGAAGTGTTGATGAGATATTTTAATTAAGACTAAAATATATTTCAGGCCAATGTTAAACTAGTGGATATTTTTTTAGTCCCTAATAAGACAAAATTTATATAGTCCACAATAAATTAGTGAATTTTGTTTTGGATCTCTAATAAATTTTGTTTATTTGTTATTAGTCCCTATCAAGTTTTTTTTTTTTCAAAGAACTAATATAAAATGAACAAAATTTGTTAGAGACAAAAAAAATCCACTGACTTATCGAGGACTAAAATCAAATATCAAGAATCAAAAATAAATTTTTTATTTTATTAGGGATTCAATATAAAAAAAATTATTTATTAAGAATCCAAAACAAAATTTGTTAACATATTACCTACATAAAACATATTTTAGACTTTAATTAATAGGGTATCCAAAAATCATTTCTCACTATTGAATAATTTTCTTTTATAAAAAAAATAGAAGAGTGATTGAAATGAAACACACCCTGTAATATACTCTCTCTTATTAATTAAAATTTATTAAAAATGAAAATAAAAGTGAAGGGAATGATGTCTTATTTTGTAAGATATTTAAAGACACACTAAAAGATATAATGTTGGCATTCCTTATCAGACAACCTTACTAATCTATCATGTCTTTCTATGATTTCTCTAGAATTTTTATACTTACTTTGCGACAAATTAACAAGAGCAAGTTAATTGTTTTGGATAGCCTATTTCACATGCGACATCAACTTGGAGAAACATTAAATTATTTGACATCTTTTTTTATTTGTAAGAATCAAAGGTGGTGTCAGAGGATTTATACTAGTTCATACACACTAACTGAACTAGATCTTCAGGATGACTATTTGGCACATTTTAGTGACACTATGGTGCAGGTAGTTGATTCAAATAATTCAACCCTAGTCCTAATATAATCATTTAAGGTATATCAAAAAATAATTTAATTAATTAAAATGTAAGAAATAAAAGCAATAAATATAGGTAAAATCGATAATGTGATCAAAATTGCAAATTTTAAAAAATTGAGGGACTAAATGTTTCTATTTTCAAATGAGAAATTGCGAATTGAGAAAATGGAGGGGACCAAAGTTGTGTTTTAGCCAAATGTTTTTGGCACTTAACCTTTCATGTCTAAAAATTCAATTGCTTGAATAATAGATAAAGATAGTAAATTTAAAGCTAAACCACAAATATAAGCAAATAAGAAAATAAAATGAGTTTAGGGTCAGAAAATAGGACATCAATATTTTATACTGGTTTGGTTAACTTGACCTACATCTAGTCTTCAAGTCACACTTGAGATTTTTCACTAATTCAATGTATAATAAAGTAGTGAGCTGATTATGTCAACATCTATGACAAACTCATCCATGACACCTTTCTCTGAACACTAGACCTAGCCCCTAAGAATCGCACACCCTAGTGAATATGAAAATGAAATAGAAAACTCATTATGTCAACATCTATGACAACCCAACCTCGAGACACTTTTAATAATCTCTCATATTTAACCTTAAGACACCTTTACTGATTATATTGGCCATGGCCTAATAAAGACCTTAAGGAGGTTGTTGTTGAAGATAATATTATAAGACAAGCTAATATCAGTATAACTTGATTGAGGACATATGGAACATGATTTAGTAAGATTGCTGAAGCAAAATGTCAACATCTTTGTGTGGGTTTGACTAACATGCTCGGTGTTGGCCCAGACTTTCTTTATCATAAGCTACCATGGAGAATATGAGATTTAGAGAAGGGAAGAGGAAAGTTACCATGGAGAATGATGATAAGTTATGTGAGGAAAGCTTTATCAAAGAGGTAAAATACCTTACATGGTTGTCAAATGTAGTGATGGTAAAAAAGTTGAGTGGAAAATAGAGAACGTGTATCGACTTCATTTATTTAAATAGAACATGCTTGAATGATTCCTATCCATAGCCTAATATCAATTATTTAGCAGATAAATGCTCAACATAGGAGTTATTAAGCTTCATAGAGCATACTCAATGTACAACCAAATATGGATGCATCCTTTAAAAGAAAAAAAAGGCAACTTTCATCAATGGGCCAACAAAGTATTGTTACAAGGTCATGAATTTTAGCCTGCAGAACTAATCAATCAATTTTAAGACTCTTGTTATAGATGTGCATTTGGCTTTATAGCATGTTTATTGTGTATACTATTAGTATTTTAGCTAAGCTTTATGTTTTTGGATTTTAATTAGGCTTTAATGTAAATCTTGATCAATATTTGGATTTTAAAGCCCTTTTTTACCTTTCATCCTTGTTTGGGTCATAACTTGAGATATGATAATGTGATTGAGGTTATATTTATGCCTATGAAAATATTAAAGAAAAATTTATATTTTTCAAAAAGAGGTTGTGAAAAAAATTAATTAGCCAGAATCATAAATTTGAAATCATTGTTCCATCTTGATAACCTAACATATTTAGTATTTCAAGCATAGACCTGTCAATATGGGTTGAGCCCGCGGGCCAACCCATTTTGGTTCGCCTAAATCGGTGGGTTGGGTTGCTAAAATGCTGGCTCACTAAGATTTACATTTCTCTTTGGACTTTTAACACCAAGTTCATTCAAATCACTTTATTTGTGATCCAAATTTAGATGAAATTAAAAATAAAGAAACTAAGTGTGAAACTGCAAGTAAAAAGGAAAATCTTCCACTTCTGATGTTTGGAGACATTTCACTAAAATTGGTGTAGAAGATGGAAAAGAAAAGGCTAATAGGTACTTCAACCTTATTGTGTCATGTAAAAAAATGTAAACTTATCCTCAAATATCATGATATGACTGCCATGATTATTGATCATGCAGGAAAGTTGAGGTCTAGGGAAATTGACCATAGACGTGTGCATGAAGTAATTTCAATGGCTATTATTGAACATGATCTTCCTTTCAAGTTTGTTGAATACAAGTGGATTAGGGAGTTGCATTCATTGTTAAATTCAGAAGTGAAGCATTATAGTAGAAACACTGTTGTATCTGATATTTGGAAATTTCACCTTGAACAAAGGGACAAATTGAAATTTTTAATGCATAGAAGCCTTAATCGAATTTGTTTGACATCTGATTGTTGGATTGCATGTACTATTGAGGGATACATTTGTATGACTACTCATTTTGTTGATAACCAATGGAATTTGAATAGCAAAATTCTTGCTTTTTGTAAAATGGAACCTCCACATACCGGGTTTGATTTGGCTGAAAAGGTGTTTAATTGCTTGAAAGATTTAGGAATAGATAAAAAAAATCTTTTCAATTACTTTGGACAATGCTAGTGCCAATGACAATATGCAAGACATATTGATTCAACGATTATCCTTGCAAAATAGTTTGTTATACGAAGCTGAATTTTTTCATGTGAGATGTAGTGCTCATATATTGACTCTTATAGTTCAAGAGGGTTTAAAGATTGCTAGTGGTGCTATGCACAACATTAGAGAGAGTATCAAATATGTAAAAGCATCAGAGGGAAGAAAGATATTGTTTAAGGAATGTGTTGATGAAGTTGGGGGTATTGATACCAAGGTGGGTTTGACATTGGATGTTTCCACTAGATGGAACTCTATATTTGTTATGCTTGAAAGTGGACTCAAGTATCGTCGTGCTTTTTCTACCTTCTCTTTACGTGATAGAAATTATAAATCATGTCCATCAAATGATGAGTGGATAAAGGGAGAGAAGATGTGTGAATTCTTGAGGCCGTTTTACTTGATAACTAATTTGATTTCCGGTACATCTTATCCTACTTCTAACTTGTACTTTATGCAAGTATGGAAAATTGAAAGTTTGTTGAGGGAGAATGCCAAAAGTGATGATCCAGTGATTAGTGAAATGGCATAGAGGATGCTTGTGAAGTTTAGCAAGTATTGGGATGATTATAGTGTCATTCTTGCAATTGAGTCTATTCTTGATCCAAGAATGAAATTTGATGCATTGAAGTTTTTTTTATAACAAACTTGATTCTTTCACTTCTGCAAAGAAGCTTGAACGCATCAAGAATAAGATATACAAGCTTTATGAAGAATATGTGAAACAAGGCCCAAGTGAAGGAAGTGCATCAAGCTCTCAAATGAATCTAACGGCACAATCTTCCAATCCGGAGGATGCCCAAGACATGGATGCATTTCACGTAAGTGTGTTATTTTGCTTATTAATTATAATTTCAAGAATCCACTTGTTTGTGCTTGTTTTACTTAAATTGATGTTTATTTTCTTTGAATTGTTTTGAATTGCATAGGAATATATAAATTATGTGAGCCAAAATGTCTTGGTTAATGGTAAGTCTGAATTGGATATATATTTGGATGACGGACACCTAGAACCAAGTTTAAATAAGAAGTTTGATGTGTTGAAGTGGTGGAAGGATCGACAACATCGTTTTCCAATCCTTTCAAGAATGACTTGTGATTTGCTAAGCATTCCAATAACTACAGTTGCTAGTGAGTCTGCATTTAGCATTGATGCTCGTGTGCTTAACAAGTACCAGTGTTCCCTTCTTCCTGATAATGTTCAAGCACTTATTTTGACTCATAATTGGATAAATGATTTTTCTCTTGTGGTTGTAGGTAATATCTTATAATCTATCTTTACATTAGCCGTATTTATTATTTACTAATAATCATTCACTTTAATTTTAATCTTTCTTTTTGAATTGTAGATGAAAATAATGGAGAAAATGAAGATGACGAAGATGAAATTGATTTATCAAAGTATGATTCCAATACTTTTCAATCTTCATAGACAAGTTAATATTGATGATTGAGATATGAGAATTTGACATTGGAGGAGTTAGATTGGTATTTTACTATTTTAATGTTGTTGAACATATTTATGTTTGTTTGAGTTTTATGCACATTTAGTTTGAGTTTGAGTTTGATGCAGTTTGTAACATTTAAACTTACTTAGATTGGTTTAATTTACATTTTTCTACACTTAATTTGTGATTTTTTAAGATTTTTTTTACAAAAAAAAATTAAAATGAGTCAACCCACGAGCTAGCTCACGAGCCAACTTGCGGTCTAACCCGAATAACCCACCAATCCACCCGAGTTGAGCTGGGTTGACAAAAAACTGACACACCATTAAAGTGAGCCAGCTCGGCCCGGTTCACTTTTTAGCCAACCCCACCTGGGTTGGCCCATACTGATGGGTCTAGTAAATCATGGACAAAGATAGATGTTTTTACTTTACAACTCAACTTGCTTTTGTGGGACTAAATTGTATAATTGGGCTAATTAACATTTGGTGGACCTACATTTTAGGTAGAAGATTTGGTTAACCTAAAGGAGACTTTTATAAATACATATCTTTAGGAAAAATAAGAATGAATCACTGCATGTGGTGTTCCCCCGTTTGGGATTTCTCTTTTTTGTTTTAATTTTCTCTTCGTGTTGAAGATTTTGCATGAAGTCTTCGTTGAAGATTAAAATGTTAAACATTTTTTTAGATAATTAATTCACTGGTGTAAGGATTTATACTATTAATCTAGATGCAAAACAAGGAAGGCCTTTACTAGGAAAAATGAAAAGCTAAGGAAAGTAATTAAGAGCCTAATAAGGCTGGGAAGCCAAATAGCAAGGGAAAAAGCTAGGAAAGCAAAGGATATCTTGCTTGAAAAGGAAATTATCACTTACAAGCTCATCAAGACTAAAGTTGAAAAGAAGATTTCAAGATGATTCTCTTGATTCAAGTGAAAAAAGGCCAAATTTAATGACTTAATGGTACATCTATCATGGGATTGCAACCTAATTTTTTATTAGATTTTATTTAAGTGTTTTTGACATACTATATAAATAATTAATAATTAGATTTTATTTTAAAGATAAATTTTAAAATTATTTTTATAAAAATTAACAATCTTTCTATATATGAAATTTTATAATTATATGATAATATAAAATGATAGTATTAGTAACTTAAAATTAAATTATAATATCATATATATGACATTCATGTCTATATTTAAAGCTATAATTTACTTTTATCCAAAAGAAAAAAAACATAAACTTACACCCGTTATGAGGTAAAACCGTAAAAAGAAAAGAGATATAACCAAAAAGAACAAAAAATAACATAAAAAAAAATGGAATGAATATTTACGTATAGCTCACGGGCTCCACTTGTTGTCGACTAGTCGGTACTTGTTATTGGCAACTTCGTGCGAGATTTCCTATCCTAGCAGCGTTGTGATAAAAGAAAAAACGAAAAGAAAAAGAAAAGGGCATTGAAAAAACAAACAAGAAAAACAAAACAAAACCAAAGATGGGTTTACTTACACTCTTGCATGCATTGAGTTGCTCATTCAAGCACTGTTTCTTCTATTCGGGTTCCTCAGATGGAATGATAAACTAAAGGTTTTGTGTTATATGTTCAACTCCTCGTTACATGCATCACAAGGGGTCAACATATTCTGCCATTTTTGACGAGTTGCAGCACACAAATAGGTATCTCAAATGGCGACTCCGACATCGTCGCAAAACATCACCTGGAGTCTCCCTTTAGATTGGTGCTTCCTCCGGCGACCTGCGTGGCAAAAACAATTCTGCGCGCAGGTAATTTTTGTTTCTACTACTTATGAAAATAGTTTTTATTTCATTTGTTTAAGGGTTTGTTATGTCTTGAACCTGAGACCATTAATATGGTGTAGCAACAAGCGAACCATAATCCAGTTTGAGCTGATTTTTTTTTTTTATTTTTTTTATTTTATACTTGTGCGGTCAATTAGCCGATTCTTTAGATATAAGATCTATAGAAATTTAGAAACATTAACCAAATTATTTCACAAATAAACAAGTGTTTAACTTTAAATTTTGGTGAAAATAATTTTTTATCCGACTTTATTTATCTCGTAATCAAATTTTGAATTAATTAAAATTTCTTTTTATCTTGAAGAACAGGATGGTTAAGAAAAAAAATATTATTTCACATATCAAATCTAACACTTGAGTTGTGAAATAGTAAAGTAATAAGGTATAAATGAAATTTTGAGTAAGGTTATATTTATAAATAGTAGGAATTCTCTCTCTCTCTCTCTCTCTCTCTCTCTCTCTCTCTCTCTCTCTCTCTCTCTCTCTCTCTCTCTCTCTCTCTCTCTTTTCCCTTAAAAAAAATCCAATAATTTAAGTCTTCACATAATTTCGATAGCTAAAAACATAAAAGTTACAAAATAATATTAGTCAGAAAACTTCAAATATTAAATATAAAAGAATGAGAAAAAAATATTTTTTGACAGAAAGAAAATATTAAAAAACATGAAAATATAAAGAAATTCACTCTAGAGAAGTATAATAAATAAAACAAAAAACTTGAGAAAATGAAACTAAAAAGAAACCGAATTAAACATAGAAAAGAGATACGTTTATGAAAGCAAAAGAATAAAAAAAATGTAAAAAGAGATACGTTTTTTTGTAATATATAGAATCCCTGCTCCATTTTCTTCGTCTATGAATTAAACCTTTTTATCGTATCAACAGTTGATAAAATAAAAGCTACAAAATTATTAAATTTATTAATTTATAACTAATTATTAAATTTATTCCAATTAAATTTAACATTTCTGTAAATTAAGATTACTAATTAAACATTACAGCAAACTAAATTTAACATTTAATCAACATATCGGTACCATAGAACTAGACTTGATATTCTTAAACAATGTCTCGTTCAAGTCTTGTGGATGTAAAAAAAATATAGTCTGTAATTTTTTTTATAAATTAAACATGATGGTTAAAAAAAATATTGAACATCTCTATAAATTGACATTACTAACTTAATGAGTATCATCACACAAACAAGATAAAGTTTGATACAACAAACAAACAAAAAATAGCATCACCAACAAGTTCAAATTAAGAACGCAAACAAGATGATCACCAACAATTATATACAAAGTGTGTGTGAAAAATCTGACCTGGAGAGAGGATTATGGTGGTGTTGGAAGAGAGAAAAGATTAATGTGGTAATGCTCGCAAGTAGTGGTGGCGGTTCTCGCCAGTGATGGAGTCGCTAGTGGCAATGGTGGTCCTCGCTAGTGGAGTTGCTAGCTACTGTTGGCTATGGCAGAAAGAAAAGGTGAGTGCTGGATGAGATAATAATGAGAAAGAAGTTAAGAAGTTGTGTCTCATTTAGGAAAAACTTACTATAACTAGCTGCCAATAAAAGAAAAATAATTTTATCCAAAAAATACCCTTATTAAAAGCTAATTAAAAACAACATCAGTAATCTAACAGTCATTTACTGACAACTTAATTATCACAAAGGAAAAATATCCTTATCGATAGCCGTCAACAACATCATCACTAAATTTTTGCGTAAAGTTTTTGTTTGAATAAGCGCCAAAATTACTAATGACAAATGCATTAGTAATTTGGCGCTTTAATTTTCCTCCCAAAACATGCAAACTTATTGACTACTATATCAATGAACAAGTGGCTACCTGGTTACTTATCCAAAGTCCAAAGTTGCTATGACTGAAACCATTGGTAACAGTCACATTTCCAAAGATCAAGTTCAAGTCCATTAGTATTGAATAAATTTCTCATATTTCTCAAATTCCATTTCATGCAAACAAAACTTGAATATAGTTCTATAAGATCTTTTAGTATTGATTTTTCAATTAGAATTAAAGTGTTAAAGTTTTATTTTTCAATTAGAATTAAAGTGTTAAAGTTTTACCTTTGCATCCCCCTCCTTTTTTCAATACTATACTCATGATATTACTATAAAATTAACTCAAGTGTTAATGCAATTAGGATTTAGAGTCTCTCTTAACAAAATTTACTTACGCATTATTCTATATGTTGATTATAATAAACATAAATCGAAATCATATATATATTCCATCCAATTAAAGTTGTAAGTAATATATCATAGAGCTGTTCTTGTATCAAAAAACAAAAAAAAAATAATAGTGCTTTCCAAGGCAAAGGAACACAGAAAACACTTCTATTGGTCACTTTGGTATTCCGCACATACAAATTAAACAATTCCCTCCTACATGATTTACTTGCATAATACTGTATGAACTTTCAAAATAATTTATATAGATGCTGTTCAACAAATTAAAAATATAAGGAATACATCATAGAGCAGTCTCACTTGTTCAAGAGAGAGGAACACAAAACATGCCCACTTGGCATGGTTACTCTTTTATTCTACACAAACCCTCTCATGGTCATGACAACAACAACAACAAAAAGCACACTTTATATGTTTCTTTAGTACCAAATAAAGAAGCACAAACTTAACAGTGCTAGTCTTGGTACCATGTTAGTGCTTCCTTTGTGATTTGATGCCTTTAATAGAAGTCATCAAGTGACAAATTCTCAACAGAGCCAAAGGTTTCAACTGGTCCAATCCTTGAAAAATTGGTCATTGATCCACCCAAAAAATCAAGAGGGGAGTCATTTGAGAAGGTAGTCTCATATATGAATGACATGCCTGTTTCGTTCACTGCAGGATTGGTTAGATTGAAGCAACCAGGTTTGTTCACCTCATAATCATTAAGGAAGATATCATTGATGGTATCACTAGTTTCTTCCATAAATTCATCCTGATTAGAAGCCTTTTTGGCCTGAATAACCTGCAGAAATGTAACGCACAGACGATACAAAATTAGAAAGTTTGCGCAATTAAAAACACTTAACAGAATGTACGATATAAAATTAGAAAGTTAGCACAATTAAAAAGGCTTAACAGAATGTACAGAAATAAAAAACGTGCATAACAGTATTTTGAAATTAATACGAAAATGTTCTAAAAAATGAAATTTTTGGTGCCACATACATAATTGTTGTTTTCACTATCTTGGTAAACCATAATGGAATCTCCAAAGCGAAGGCCATGTGTGTTGACAAAATCTCCTGAAAACATTCAGCATAAGAATATTTTATAACCAATATTTAACCTTTCCCAATAGTTAGAACATTACTTTTAGGAAATGAAGGAGTTAGTTACCAGTATTTTCAAGTACATACATCCGACTGTTGTTGTTAGGCCAAAACCTGCATTATTCAAATACAAACACAATACCTATAAATTTGAATTGTTAGTATCAATTAACAAAAAATAGCCTTAAATTGTATTCTCAACTAATATCAATTTTCGTCGTGGTAAAATAATGTGACTATGCATTCAATTTTTAGTTTATTTTGTGGCCATCCATGCATATAAACCAACCATATGTATAACAGACCTGTACTTGAAACTCCATACATGAAGACCATCTATATCATCCATGCTGATTACAATTCCTTCTTTGGATTCAAGAGCTGGAAGGAAAGCCTCTGCTGCTTTCTGTAAGTTTGTAATTTGTCGTGCAATTCATTATTATAGCTAGGCTCACGAAGGAATAGAAATCAAGACAATATTACTGTAAAGAGTTATTGACATAGGCCAAACCTTTGGCAATATCATTCTCCTAAGGGAACTAACATCACTGTTCTTTAACTCCTTCTGGAAAAGGAATCTCAACCTTCTTTGATCGATTTCCTAAAAGCAAAGTAAATGAAATTAGGCAATTTCTGTTATCAATCTCATTATAAAAACAACATGGAACTAAGGCATTCACCTAAAAGGTGGAGCAAAATATAATTAATTGTGACAAAACATGCTAATTTTGTATAACTAAGACATCAATGCTGCCATGTCCAGCATATAAGGACATGAAGTCAATATACTAATAGTGGTATAGAGGCAGAGTACCCAAAGCATTGTCCCGCATGCTTTATGGATGTCTTGAATACCATTTCCCAAATATGAAGCCGTCAATAACCACTAATCATCAGTTTTCTTTTTCTTATTTTTTTTTATTTCTCTACACAAAAGGATGGACATTAACATTATAGGTAATATACTAATAATAAGAGTAACCATGTATTATGTAGTAGTACTATATTTGGCAATTTTGCAATTAATTACCAAAATTTCACTCTTCTCCTGTAACTCTTTCCCACCCCAGTAAAGTAAAAAAAAAAATGAATGTCCTACTATGTTTGAAGATAGAAACTTAGTTAACTCCACAAAATTTGTTTTTAATATATGTAAGAGTTGTATATATATATATATATATATATATATATATATATATATATATATAAAATCCATTATGAGGGTAATTCCGTACTTATATTGATCATGCCCCTTTTAGCAGCGCGATAAAAGTCTTCCCCTTTTTAGGTGTGCTTGTATATATTTTTTGGTTGCACAATCTGACACAAGGTTACAAGATTTGCAAGCTAGCTAGGGAATCAAAGTATGTCTGACTTGTGTTTAGCGACTTAATATACAACACAAATTGAGTTACGAAAAAGTTTTAAAAGAAAATAATAGCCCATGACGTCTTCACTTTCATTTCATTTAACTTGTTTTCGAAACCACATAAAAAGAACTTGTTTTCGAAACCCACATAAAAAAAAACTTGTTTTCGAAAGAGATTCTCTTTTAGATGTAGTTATTCATATATTGTGTTTCCTTTTAGTCTTTTTTCTTCGGTGGGGAATTTCATATAAAAAAAAAAAAACTCTAGTTCATTTCTTTACCAGAGTGCCACTTTTGCCCTCCGTTCTCACCCTTCCCACCCTTCACACGTAGAAATTCCAAAATTGAAGATCAAACAATTAAATTATGCTCTGTTCAAACAGGTGTGGTACTAAAATAACTCAACAATAAAGAGATATATATATATATATATATATATATATATATATATATATTTAGCATCGCAAAAGATGATCGAAAAGACTATTTAAATAAGTATGATCAATCACGAGACAAATAAACACAACCATATAAAAGAAAACCGAAGAGGATAAAATTAAATACAATTCTTTAAGTTTCAAATCAGAATTAGAATTATATCTCGATTGTTAACGTATAAAGAATAGAATTAAAGATTTATATAAATTACAAAGGTGAAATTCCGTTTATTACGTGAATTATCAAGATGAAACTTGGAGATATAAAATTGATTAGGTGGTTAAGAAAGAAAGAAAAGAGAAAAAGGTAGTAGATTTGATCTCTCCTTTCAACCGGGAGTAATAATTAACATTTGCAGATAAAAAAAGAGATGAAACTCCAAATTTTAATAAGATTGAAAAAAACACTTGATTTATGAAAGATCGGAAAAATTAGAGATTAAAAAAAATGGGGGCAGAAAACTTATGGAAAAGACATAGTCAAAGATATAGCAACAACAAAATTGAGAATCAAGCTATGTATGAATGTGTATATGATGAGAGATCGAGAGAAAGAAACAAATTTGAAAGGGGCAACTCACACGTGTGGGCGGGAGAGTTGCGGAGGAGAGTGGCACGTGAGAGGAGGATGCACTGGGAGAAGGAAGAAAACGAGGCTTGTTGTGCTTATGGCTGTTGAGATGGTTCATCAACGAAGTGGGTTTAGTGGATCTTCTTTGTCTTGCCATCCTTTTCTTCCTTTGAACGGTACCGAAGGCGGTGGTTACAGCAGCAACGAGTCCAAGGTGGTGGTTCTTTTCATGGATCCGACCCGACCCGTGAGATTGAGAATGAGAAACAACTTTGTTGTTGTTGTTGTTGTTAACGTTGTTGGTGTTGTTCCCTGGAACGGTGACAAGGGTAAGCTCCGGAACAACACCTGCCACGAAAGCACAGGCCTCGGTTTTGTGAAGTGGCTTCTCTCGCTGTCGCTGATCCATCATCATTGGCTTAGGGTTTTTTTTTTTTTTTTTGACACACACACAGCAGTGTTTTTTTGGTTTTCTGTGACTGTAGTAGTTGGTTCTCTTTCTCAGTCTCAGTGTGTGTGTAGGCAGAGAAAAAATAGATAGAACGACGCTCGGCACTCACGAAATGGGTGTGGGGTTTGGTGTTTAAGAGATCAATGGTGGGACTCTCTTTCACTCTTCTCTTCCCCCAACCCAACTCAACCCAAATTCTCTCTCTCTCTCTTTTTTTTTTTTTTTGGATTTTTTCTATTTTTAGCAAGGTTTTTTGTGATTATAAGGGTCTGGTTTTTATGACATTTGTGCATCCTGCATTCACTCCTCTCCCCATCCTCTCCCTTTGCTTCCTTTTACTTTTACCATAGTATAAATGAATAAATGAATTGAAACACCACCCCCCACTCACATTCACACACACTTTCTTTCTCTCTCTCTCTCTCTCTCTTTATCTAAATGATATGGGTTAATGAGTTTTGGTGACCAAATGTGAGGATTGGATTCATGGGTTGGTTTTGGATTTGGCACTTTCTGCTGGCTACATTATGATATGATCGATGATAATGTGGCTGCGTGTGAATAGGGGGTGTGGTGCAAACCAGGGTTAAGTTTGTGGCATAGGTTTTGGTGCTGCGGGGTGGTGGTGGTGGTTAGAGATTGCCCAAGCAGTGAGTGACGGATGGATGGTGAAGACACAGGAAACATGGTGGTCGATAACACCCTCCACATGTTGCTAAAGTTCTGAAACTTACAACAGAAATCAATGCCGTTTTTTGGATTTGCATTGGACTACTACTACTCTCAAACTCACTCTTTCTTTCATCTTTTAAATAAAACCCCCCACACACACTCTCTCTATCTATCTTTCTTGCTTAAATTAAGGAGGAGGAGTTTGGGGAAGGTGCTATGTATTGTATTTCAAAGTTAAAAAAAAAAAAAAAAAAAAAACTGGTTGCATTGCATGGGGCACAAGCACAATGAATGAAAAAAAAAAAAAAAAAAAACACACAGAGTCAGTGTTGTAATAATATTGTGTGTTGGGTGTTGATTAGTGCATGCTAGACTTGGGCACTGAGAGCGCGCCACATGGCGCGGAGTGTGACAAGAGTAGCACATGGTGATTTGATTTGGATTCTTTGGTGGTGGTGTGATTGAGATCGATGGGAGCCACGTGATTGTTCTTTTAATTTTTTGGCGTCCTGTGGGGCGCGCTGCAGAGTATAATTGCGGAGGATTTTGCTGTTCCTTTACTTGTACTAGTACAGTTGCTTCATTTCTGAGGTCATATGTGGATTCCCAAACTCGCTCCAGACTCCACCTGGTTACCATGCACAGGTGCTTTGAGAAACCCATTTAATGACACTATTAACTCCAACTAATTGCCTTATTATTTATAATTAATTAATATACTACTACGATTTCATTTTGTAACAATCTTAGTGCACTATTATTACTATGAGTCTATTTGAATATAAGATTATAAATATTTTTGAAAATTTTTCTATTAAAAAAAGAATTATATATTTTCAGTAGAAAAACTTTCAAAAAAAAAACTGACTTATATCCAAATATGTCCCATATTTTATTTTTACCAAAGATAGGAAATGCATTCAAAATGATATTCTGTTTTCGACACAATTAATCTCATACCGAAAGATTAATTAGGATTTTAACTCTTAACTTGTTAATCATTTTTGGTTATTGTAGTATTATATGTATATATGTCTCACTTGTCTTGTACTACACCAAATTCTGGCGTACGCTGCCTTTAGTTTTAGAGCAAACAAATTTAATTTCACTTATCAGTAGTGTTCTACTAGACAAACAGAAATTGAGATTTATTTAATTATGAAAAAGTAGAACTAGATGAATTTATTGAGTGTAATTAAGAAAGTTGTTTTGGGTAACTATGTGAGTATTACTATATGCAGAAAATGATAAACCAAATATTAATTAGTCACTAAGGATTTCAATTTTCTAAAGGACCAATAATTGTAAATTTAATTATGATTATACTTTACATATCTTCTATATAAAATATATCTCCATATTTCAAAAGAGCCAAATACTAATTTCTATTCCTCCATCCCATTATAATTATCAACCTAAACCTAAATTGCTTTACACATACTAAAAAAAATCAATCAATAAATAAAAGAGAATAACACTTTTATAAAATTAATTTTATCATCATTAATTCATTTTTTTTTTTACTTTTATAACCCTATTATTAATTTTATAAGAATATAGATAAAAAATAATTAATAATGCATTAAACAACTAAATAATTATTATTTTGAATTTTTTTTTCTTTTTACACAATAATTACTATGAGATTGAGGTAGTACTAATTAAGAGCACTACTGCGTGCGCAATATCTATTTTGCAAACAAGAAGTATTCAAATATTGGATGACGCGTACTTGGCTCTAATATTGAATAGTGTAATTGTCTTTAGTTTGAAAATTGTAAGTACTAATTGTTTTTTAAATTTTTTTAATAAGTATTTGATTTTTTTTTGTTCTTTAATAAATTTTTATCTCTGCATTATGTTTCTAATAAAATAAAAATTTTGTTTTTAATCCTTTACACTTTTTTTTTAGTTTATAATAACTTGGTGACTTTTGTATTTATTTTTTGATAAATTTTTTTGTTTGTTATTAATTGGGACTAAAACAACATTTTTAATTCATTAGAAAACAAACAAAAAATTGATTAATTTATCAAGAACTAAAACAAAATATTAAAGACTAAAAATAAAATTGTTATTTTATTAAAAATTTAATATAAAATAAAAATTTATTAAAAAACAAACATAAATCAAATATTTGTTAGAGATAAAAATATATTTAAGATTTTTTTTACGCTTAAAGTCTTTGAACAAAGGCCTTCATTTAATGACTCTTACAGTTACTTATGCCTTTTAAAATCAATATAACTAAATAAATCTAAAAAAACAATTTAATGTGGCCATTAAGTATTAACTTCTACTGGTTAGTTTGTCAAATATTCTGCGCATAAAGTTGCAGCTATTCGTCACTGAATGGTTTGTTCGCCATCAAAAGAAGAAAAGATACGAAAGCAAGAACATGAATATAACCACGAGTCTATGATGTTCACATTTATTGGATGAGTTACATTATTTCAAACACTAGTACTTACCTTTTATAACTTATTTATAAAAAAAATTTCTTCCATTTCTCTCTATAATATTACTCGTTTTTTTGTTATTGAAAAAATATTACTCGTTTTTTTTACCGTTTACATGTAAAACAAAATTGTACAAAAGTGTTGTAAAAAAAATATTTCTCTTATTAGATACTAATATCTATTTTCATATCATTAGTATATTCTTCAATAATAAAAAAGCCTCAGAGAATAAAGAAATTAAATTCAAAGTTATATTATAATAAAAAAGGAAAAAAAGTAAGTTATCATTATTGTTTAAAACATCACGAATTAAATAAAATTTAATTAGAATGTATTGAAAGCTCAATATTTTACATCATAGTTTAATTTTATATGATTAAAAAATGATTTTAATTTTCATATACTATTAGTATAAGCATTTTTATATTTTCAATTGATCAATTATAAACTATTTTGCTATATTTTTAAAAATAGTTATTATAAAGTTAATAATTTTTAATTATATGACACTTTAATTATGATTGAATGATAATGTTTAAGTGAACGGAGTTTAATTTAGTTGGTTGAATAAGATGTGTAAAGTTTTGATATTACTTTTGGTTCCATGGATAAAAAATAATATTGTATCATTGTATTTAAATTCATTTTCTGAACATTATTAATATAAAATATTTTAATTAATTGAAAATATAAAAAATCCTTACATTGACAGTTTATCAAAATTATTTAAATTCTATAGATAATATAATGTATATGCATTATTTATTAATTTTTCAAAATGAAATTGATATATTTAAGTATTATCTAACTATCTAATATGTATTTGATAAACGACCACAATCTAGTGAACAAGTAGAATCTTTTTTCCCCCGGTGTGGTTAATATCTTTTTTTCTTTTTTGGGTGTGGGAACAAGCTAGCTGTAGAATCTATGCGTGTAAAGCTTACTTAAGCCTTTGTTTTAACGAAGAATTAAATCTTAAACCAGTTAAAACTGAAAACTTTATGATAGAAATTAATTATGTTTTAATCTATAATCTATAGCTTATACAATCGAAGATAAATTTCTTACTATTCATTAGTTTTATTATTATTTTATTCTAAATTAACATTTTTCTTTTGCTATAGAGATTTTTATTTTTCTTTTCTTCATTTGTTTTTATTCATTTTGAGTTTTTTTTTTTGTATGTCTATCATATTTTCTTTTCCGACCGTGGCCTTCACTTTGCAAGGGCCTATTTTGCATGTGGGACAATTTTTGCCGCTTTTAATGATTGTTTTTATGTTTTATTGGTGTGTTTGGTTTGCCAATCATTTGAATTTGTTGACAAAATATAAATTACAATCATATTGATTGTGTATGATCTCTAATGTGTAAAATCATTTCAATTAATGGAATTTCATTTTGAAAACAAGGCTGAAATACTTTTTATTCCTTGTATTGCTTGTAATTTAGTGTTTTTTTTTTGTAAAATTATTTTTATTTTTATTTTTAATCCTTTCAAATTATTTTTTTTTTGTTTTTTTTTTATTTTTAGTGTTTTAGATATTATTTTTTCACTATCCAAAATATTATCTGAAGTATTTTAAGGACCAAAAATAAATTAAAAGAAACATAATTTGTAATGACTATTTTTTTTACAAGAACGAAAAATAAAAAATAATTAAAAAGATATTTAAATCTTAATGAGCAAATGTTATTTCTAATTAGGAGTTTTTCAAATTCTTGGTCAGTTGTGTTTGATTATTGCTTTAAAAAAAGAGTATCAATGTTTGTTCAATCATACTATAAGTATACTAAATTTTTATTGCTCTTTTTTAAAAAATTATTACTTCTTAAGTTGGTATGCTTGCATGTCTTTGATGAGCAATAACAAGTGCTGATTTACAATGTGGAAATTTCAATTATGAAAACAACATTATAAACATTGAATTAAACATCAATACTTGAAATGTAATTTCTAAAATAAATTATGCGCTCACAATAATTAAAACTAAATAAGCCTCTACATTGTTAAATTATACATCCTAGGTATTGACGAAAACCACATGTCAAAAGTTTGAAACATGTAACAAGTATATTATTTTCAAGGGAGCAATGTATTCTAACATAAACTTGAAAATTCAAATCTAAATATTTTAGAGTAAATTATACTAAATACTTTTGAGATTTCGTGAAAATAAATTAGACAAATTCTTCCTGTTTTTTTAATATTTACATAACAATCTCCCTTGTAAAAATACACAATGTAATATTCTAAACAATTAAGGGATCAGTGTAATGTATAAAGAGTATCAGGGTAGTATTTTTCAAATAATTAAGAGGGTTTGTGTGGAGGTAAAAAAAATAAGACTTGATTTAATTTCACAAAGTCTCAGGAGTAATTGATATAATTTACTAAATATTTAAGATATACTCATGAATTAACATTTTTCATAAAATATTTCATATATTCTTCACATATTTTCTAATTTGTATTATTCAAATATAAATTGATATTACAACAATAAAAATATTTATTGCAAAGCTGCAAATCAAAATTCATTTTTAATCTTATTTATTTTTAAAAAATTAAATCTGATTTGTCAAAGTAAAAATATATATAATTAACATAAAAGAAATTAAAACATTTATACATAATAACTTTTGAACTAAATTTGAATTTAATTACATTTTTAGTTTCTTTGATTTAAATTATATGTAGTTTTAATCTTATTGATCTTGTAAATTAATTAGATCTCTCTATTTATAAATTAAATATATGTGTGATGATGTTGTCAATTTTTTTTTTACTAAGGCTTTTAAATTATTATTTTCTTATCAAATATGTAAATAATAATTTTATATAAAAGGTTCATGGTATTCTTGCAGGCCAATAGTTGGCAAGCATTAGGGGAACTTTATTGAGAAATTCATGAAGTATGATTAAAGTAGTAATTCTAGAGGATGGAGAACTTTATGAGAGTAACAATTCGAGTTAATGTTAAAGAGCCTCTCAAAATGGGAAAAAAAAAAGCTAGAGTAACATATTGTGAGTTTTAAGTATGAAAGACTTGGAACATTCTGTTTTGTATGGGACATTTTGGTCCCAATGAGCATTTTTTGTGAATTTTTTTTTGAGAAAGAAGAGACTGACAAAGTTCGGG
Organism: Glycine tomentella; assembly: GCA_007407185.1. NCBI lineage: Eukaryota > Viridiplantae > Streptophyta > Magnoliopsida > Fabales > Fabaceae > Glycine > Glycine tomentella. Next base: position 35,696 of record PYAF01004939.1, on the reverse strand, counting down.
ATAGAGTATTACTCTAAGAGCATACCAGAGACAAAGGGGAATGAACGATGGCAATTAATTAGGAGTTGCAGAATGGTGATCGAAATTATGAGCAAAGAAACGATTCAAATTCTAATAACAATTTGGAGGCCAATAATAGGAGCATTAATTGTGTTATTAATTTCCTAAAATATTGTGTTATTAATTATTAGGTTCTAAACGAGGAAGGTGTTTTTAGGGAAGTGACACAGTCAATCGAGGAAGAATTTAGGAAATGAGTCAATCAACGAGTCTAAAAATCAAGAATCCATGCAATTAATAATTTACGACGGTTTTATGAAATAGAATGAAGAAAGACATAATGATATCAATCATTGGGAGAAAAAGTGGAGCAAAGGTGGGCCAGTCCAAGCAAGCATGGATTGAATCTGGGCCTTAAAGTAATGACCCATGTGACATATTTTACTCCTTAGCTAACTATTAAATAAAATATTGCAAAATATGGTATAGTTTTTCATTGCAAAATAAATGCTGAATTGAAAACTTTTCTTTCTCAAAGGTAAAGAACATAATACGTGTTACTCATAAGCAATTCAAAAATAAACAAATATTTTAATAATTAACAAAAGATATTGACCCACATTTGACCTTACAAAAGCAATAAATCCTAGAGTTCAAAATTATGAAACTCAAAACAAAAAGCTGTAACTAGTTCAAGCCTCTCAATGTCAAAACCGATCAAAGTTATACATTTGCATGACAAAACTTGAAATAAATGACAAAAACGTGGTATGAATAGAAAACACATATAAAATATTGAAGAGGGGCTTACCACCACATGGTGGTAGTCACCACACCTCCGTACCACGTCTCTTGAAGCTAGAAATCTAATTGTGCAGGTGTCTATGAGCTAGTTATCAATACGATGCATGTTAGACTTACTATTTTAGAAAATGTTGGATTATTTGTTCCTTTTACACATGCAAAGTTCAATAAGGATTTTTTTAGCATGCATCTAGCCAATCTTTGGGTCCAGATGGGTTGAATTTTGCATTCTATCGATACTTTTGGGATCTTTGTGGCACAAATGTATAAAATGCATCTACTCAATGGCTTGAAAGAGGGGAGTTTTTCCTGCTACAATAAATGATACAAATCTAGTACTTATTCCCAAATGTGACAATCCTAGTTCAATGAAAGATCTGAAATCTATAGCTATTTATAATGTATTTTACAAGACGTAATCAAAGGATTTAGCCAATAGGCTCATAATAGTCATCTCCAAATGTGCTTCTAAGGAGCAATATGCTTTTACAGAAGGGAAATATATCTTGATAACTCTTTGGTGGCTACAAAGATCATTCACTATTCGAAATGTAAGATGTGTAGAAAGTAAGGGGAGATTTCTTTTAAAATTGATATTAGCAAGGCATTCATAGTTGATTGGGAGTTTTTGGAAGCCATGATGTGTAACTTAGGATTTGACCAACAACAGATGAATTCGGTCATGCTTTGTGTAACAATTGTTTTAAGTGAATCAGAAGGTCACTCTAATAGGGGGTTGAATAGTGACACTTAACCAATTATGATTTTTTTGCAAAATAACATGCACTTCTGAAGTTTTCAAGATATATCAGAGTTTTAAATACAAGAAGCTTTGTTAGGAGTGATCATTATCCTTTAATAGTACTTTGTTTAAAATAGTTTTTCTAGTAAATATCATAGAAAGATAATATCGTACACTAATTTAAAACTAATCATGAAAAGTTAGAGTTAGGGAGGTAGAATCTATTTTATATATCTATTTTGTATGTGAGTAGGAATTGCTTTTGGACTTGAAGAGCTGTTTGCAAAAACTTCTAATAATTTTATATCAAAGATATAACATTGTTAAAACCAAGTTTCTCATAATAAAGATTCACAAGCAACTAATCAAAAGCAATACGAAGGATATAGCACACATAGCCCATGCCAAAAACAATAACAACCAGCGCTTTCGAACAAAGCTTGCAACTTGTTCCTCTACTCATTGTGAAGTGAAGTTGTGCATATGAGAGAAGCCACATTTGAAGCACATGCATAGATAAACAACCAAAACTATGTTTCAATTGGTAACTTGCAAATTAATATACTTAACCCCCATCCACTCTACTGCTACACGTGCTCAACGAATACTTCTTCAACGTCTCAACAACTCTTGGTGTGCAGTATTCATCCATTGCAGCAAAACCAAGATAGTTGTATGATCCCAAGTTGAGACATTTGCTTACTTTTGTGGTCCGTATACTTTAGGAGAATGGCGAGCCACATAAATTCCAAAGAACTTAGTTGAAATACGCTTATAGTATAGACCTTTATAATAAGTATCTTGCTAACCAGTGTTCTTATGGCACTGCTTAAGGAATTCCAAATAGATTTTTTTTTTTTATTGAAATTCACATTGAAAATGTATTGGAAACCACAATAAAGGTAAGATCATTTTATTCTTTAATTAAAACTTTCTAATTTTTTATTCTTTAATTAGTGCCCTTAGTACACTAGTTCCTTAGTGCACTAGTTAGTATTTGCCTTACAATAACTACCTTCAAAGTCATAACAAAAATGATTTCTAATGGGTTGATAATGTAAGATCATTTACTCTGATTGTGTTGTCTATTAAACTCTTATAATATTCTTTAATTGGTTGTCATTTACAATATTTACACCGCATCAAAATTAAACTCAATTTCAATTGCAACAATTCCAAACATGTAGAAAGAAAATCCGTACATTCAACAAACTCGTAATCCCTCAAAAAATAAAAGAAAAGACAAAGTGATACTTTAGTGTCTTATTAGTATCATTGGAGTAGCGATCCACGACATTGAACAGGCATTAGGGGCACTTGAAATCAATTTCTCAAAGCAGTCCTGCGAAAAAGAGAAATGCAAAAAGAAACAAACAATTACATTACAAAATGCAATCCAAATTTAACTAAGTGTTTGAAAAGTGAAACAAATGCAAAACCTGAATGTGAAGGTATAGTTGGTGATTGTAGAAGTCCTCAAGTCCTAGGCAGACAAGAGCGTAACCCTGAATGGCAGAAAGGAATTAGAGCAACACATTGGCGCTAATGACAAAATGAAAGAAGGGAAAAATAAAAAGGAATTGAAGCAGTCGATGAATTTGCAGAAGAAATACCCAAATTGATCGAAGGAAAAAAGCAAGCCATAGTTGAAGTAAGTGGTTAATGCGGTTAGATACGAAATTGCGATCACCTATTCACACACAATCTGGAACTTCAATCAGCCATAGAAGGAGAGAGATGGTGAGACAAGGATTCATTTTTTTTTTTTTTTATCGAAGATCAAATCCAAACTACCTTGGCAAACGTGTTGTTTTGTGCATTTCTTAATCAATTTTATGAAATTCATTTCTATTTCTTTTATTGGGTTTCATGGAGTGACAATGTAAAACAGTTTTACTTTTTAATCCCACGTCATCATCATTAGTATGATTTTTAAGATAATTATTATACAAGTCAATAAACTTATCGTATATCATAGCTTGTGATCGAATAAATAGTGTAAAATTATTTTACACTATCATACATAGTTTTTTCTCTCTTTTTTATTATGTTCTCACTATTTTAATTAAGTAAAATTAATTCATCCTTTAACTTAACACGCAATATTTAATGAAAATATTGACATGATAACTTAATCAACTTTGGTAATTCTTATACTCTCTATCCTGAGTGGTTAGAGTTATGATAATTATTGAGACTTCTTTCGTGAGAGGGTGGAGGAAGCTTTGGATTGAGCGTGACTTCATACTTGTTATTAAAGCTTTCATATCACCTAATTTGTTCCTTGGAAACTTAGAAATAGATGGCTTAATTGTACAGAATTTACCCACACTATGTCTTTTAGATACTATCATATTTATCGCGAGGGCAACAATGCTTGCCTCACACGGTAGTAGCAAACAAGGCCTAGTTTGGCGGGATTTTCTTCCTTCTTTTTATTGCTTCAAGAATATATATTATTTAATTTCCTTCTTTTAGGTTCAAATGATTGTACATGAATCTTGCTTTATGCCTCTGCATGATCTTTATTTTCTTTTTGGTTTGAATATGTTGGAGTGTGTTGCATATGATTGTTGAAGGTTGCACTGTCAACCAAGTTGGGATTACGAAATCTACTGTTCCTTAGCACATCTCTTGACTTTGATTAAAAAACTAACACACTAACATGTTAATAAATTCATGTTAACTTGATACCTAGATATTAGATAATATTTCTTTCGATCTTCAATATAATAATAAAAAAATGTATTTATGATGAGTAACATGATGTGATAGAAAGAAAGGTAAAGAGAAAATATAAGTTTTAATGGAGTATTTATTATATTGAGATGTCTACGTATAATGACCCAAATTTATTTTAAACATGTCTAATTTATTTATTTTCTCATATAACTAATTTATGAAAACCAATAAAAAGAAATTAGTTAATTCTAATTAATAATGTCATAGAATTAAATAGTTTAAGCAATGATTATATTTAATAACATTATTCGTAATTCAAGGAATAACTTTTTTCACTAATGAGTGACTTAAAAATAATAGGTCAATAAATCTATCTATGTATGAAATGATTGAGTGTCTCATTAATAAACTTCATCAAACATTAAGTGTATAAAAAATATTATATATAATTACTACATTCGAAAATGAATCTATGTATCTATAATTAGAACTAGAGATATTTATCTACAGTTGTTTCTTATATAAAGAATTAAAGATAATATTATTTTTGCATTTGATATAGTTATATTTATTTTTATTTACGAACAAAATGTCAGAAATACATAATATATTGAATTTTTTTTGTTATGCATTCAAAAATTTAAACTTTACTTATTAAATTATATTTTTTGCACTTGGTTTTTCTGGCTTGCCGTTATATCTCCTTTTATTTTACAGGTAGTGCTTCTTGGTCAAGATGAGGTAACTTCATTAATTGTTTCATGTCAATGTGCATGCATCTTCCTTGTACTGATAAGTAATCTAGAAAACAAATTCAATGATTACTTCCATGTTTCCAAATGTTTGTTACAACAAGTTTTAAACAATGTAGCAAGTTATCACCATTGCAAGGAGTATCCACAGAAGTTGTTACTCATAAACTATCTCATTTTATTTTGTTCAAGAAGCGTGTCTAAACTTTCTAACCTTGAGACACTCTTATTTAGGATTAATAAGAATTAGTTGGCGTAAGAACTCGCAAAATAAAAGGAGGAAGGTATTGATAAGGAAAAAGAAGAAAAGGAGACAGAGGGAAGAGAAAGGAAGAAAAAGGAGGATAAAGAGGGAATAAGTGTTGACAAAGACTAAAACATAAAAAAAATTACTTATATAAAAACAAAACTGTAAAACATAAAACATGTAATGTTACACCAACATCACATCATCATACAACTAAGAAATTAAAAGATGTTTGATGACCAAGATCAAAACATAACTGAAAGTGCACCATGTGAGAACTAAAACATGAACATAAAAATTGTGTTGTATAAAGGCAAAATGAATAATTAAATCTTATTTATACTAATAACAAAGATTGCGCTGGTATAAAGACAAAATGAATAATAACTTTGTTTTTCTTTTGGAAGGATAATGCATGTATTTTACAAATTATTCATATTATAAATAATATATTATTGCTCATACCTAAAACACACATATTTTACAAATTATTCATAGTTTGCTCGGTGGCAGGGTCATCAGGTCATGCATCCATTGTATGTCTATGAAAATACCCATCCAGAAGCAAAACTCATGACAATGGTTATCAGAAAACCAGCAAGAGCACCAAGCAAGAATGGAAATCCAATGATCTCCAGCTTCTGGTGATGAGGCTGAGCACATGTTCCATCTAGCGGAGAAGGCATAAAGCCTGAAGTTTCATGGCGGTAGTAGAGATCCTTGTTTCCTTGAAAGCTTGTAGGTGGAAAGGTATCAAACTGCCCCTTTGTTGGGATTTCCCCATGCAACTCATTATATGACACATCAAATGAGGATAAAAAACTCAATTTAATTAATGATTGCAGTATTTCTCGTAAGAGTTTGTTGTGAGACAAATCCAAAATCTCCAACATTGTTGTGCCTGATAACTGCCAAGGAATTGGGCCTGAGAGGTTGTTGTGTTTTAGGTCCATTACATGTAGCCCTTTTAGATTGCCAAAACCTGGCCAAATTGGTCCTTCAAGTTTGTTGTAACTGAGCAATAAAGATGGTCAAAACTTGAAACCTTTTTGTAAGCATTGCTTACATCCCCATTGACATAAAAGGGAAAGGCAAAAATGATTCCTTCTAGTGATAAATTCCTGAACTGGAGGGTTAAGACAATGGTTAAGCCCTATGGTATGTTGCCAGTGAAAGAGTTATTTGACATGTCCAAGTAATAGAGGTTGTTTAATTTGCTAATCCATGAAGGATGCTTCCATTGAGATGATTCCATGACAGATCCAACATCTGCAATATCTTGCATCCACTTAACCATTTTGGAAATGAACCTTTGATCTGACCCTTTGCCAGAAAAAAAACCTTGAGATTACTGAATCCAAGATTTTGACCATGTGGTTGTGGCATTTCTTCATTATGGAAGTTATTTGTAAGTGCTACTGAACTTAAATTCCTGCAATGCCTTAATGTTGGATATAGGGGGAGAATCATGAAGAGTGAAAGGCTTTGATTCAAGAATGTATTTTGAACTTTCAACATGCTTGGAGTGCCTTGAATTTTAATATATGATTCAAGTGTAAGAGAAAGGCAATATGATTGATCTATGCATTCATTCATTCATAAATTAATAAGCTTAAATGATTTTCACTAAAACATCAAAGCTTTTATTTTTTGGTTAAGGTTTTAATCAGATTAAAAGTTTTTTTTTGGAAAAATGAATTTCCTACTGTTTTAATTGATTACCTAAGTAATATAATCGATTATTTTGTTCTTCGTTCTATCTGGAAAATGTTCATAAACAATTTAATCGATTACCTATCAGGTTAATCGATTATTTGGCCTTTGATTGAAACTGAAACTGTTTTGTTAAATGTTTTAATCGATTACCATCATTCGTAATCGATTACTTAGTTGAAATCAGTTTTAAGGCTTCCTGATTTAATCGATTACCATCATTTGTAATCGATTATATAGTTGAAAACAATTTTTAAGGTTTGCTGGTTTAATTGATTACAATCATCCGTAATCGATTACATAGTTCATTTTGAAAATCCTAGTCTCCTTACTTAATCGATTACCATTATTTGTAATCGATTACACAGTTCACTTTGTGAAACTGAACCTCCTGGTTTAATCGATTACAGCTCTGGATAATCGATTATTTTGCTCGTTACTAAAACCCAGAAACCTTCTTGAACAGATTAATCGATTAAGTGATAATTTAATCGATTATTAAAGTGTTTTAATCGATTATCTGGCGTGTTTAATCGATTACAGTTAGTACAAAATCTATTATAAATAGTTTTGAAGGCTTGACTTGTTTAAGAACTTGATCATTTCGTATTTCTGAATATACAACAAGCTTTATAAACTCTCTCAAAGTGATTTTCTGTGTTCTATTACTTCTTGCTTTATTCAAACCATTCATGGGTCTTTGAATGATTCTTGAGCAAGAGACTTTTCAAGGTTAAGGAAAAACATGTGTTGATTTCGTTTTTGCTATTCAACCTGATTTGGTAACTCATGTGCATTACATTCACTGGATCATCTCTCTCCTTAATCTTTGTGTGTAAATTCGTATTTGAATTTCTATTGTAATTGCTATTGTAAGTGGGTTCTTCTTGCTTGGGTCTAGAGAAGGGTTCTCTAGTTAAAGAACAGAGTAGTGTTCTCTAGTTCTTGCTCCTTAGAATTCTAATAGGGTTTTAGTTTTCTATTATTTATCTAGGGTTGATAAAGGAGAGGTCTTGTAATAAGCTTGTAAGAACAAGATTTATAATAGTGGAACTCTAATTTAGTGTTGATTAGAAGAAACTGGATGTAGCTTTAGTTGTGAAGTGAACCAGTATAAATTGCTTGTGTGTTGTTTCTCAATCTCTATTATTCTTATTGTTCATTGATTCTTTGTTTCATATTCATTGTTCAACAAGTTCTGTTTTAAGCAAATTGATTCCAAGGGGTTGAGCTATTTGATTGAGTAAAAGATTTTTTGGTCTTGAAAGTGATAAAGATCCTTAAACTATGATTTGAATTAATTTTAAAATACCAAGGTTTAACCAATTCACCCCCCTCTTGGTTATTGTGAGTATTCCCTTTATTTTCACTTAACAACTCTAGGGTTGCTAATAAATTTTGTAATCTGGCACTTGTAAGGTAGAATTCAATTAAGGACTGTAGATTATTGCAATTAATAGGAATCCTAGAGTTGAAATGATTACCAGTAAGATCAATTGCTTACATTCTTGAGCAATTTGATAGACTATCAGGAGTTGGACAACAGAGTTGATTAGAACCAAGACCAACGATGGTTAGATTTTTCATTACAGAACAATTCAAATTAATTGAACCACGCAAAGAGTTGTTGATCATATTAAGCATTTGAAGAGATGGGGAATTCAAAAGTGATACAGGTAATTGACCAGTGAATTTATTTGACTCAGTAGAGAAAAACTTAATCCTTGTTAGGCTCCCAAAGATGTTAGGAAGAATTCTAGAAAATTCACTACTGGAGATGTCCAATTCCACTAGGTTTGAAAGCTTGCCAACTCCCTCATTCAGTGGCCCAAATAGCTTATTATCCTACAGGTATAGTTCATTCAAATTTTGTAGCAAAAAAATTCTTTTTGGAAGGCTTTCTGACAAATCATTTCCATTAATGGACATATGCTTTAGAGAGGAACAATTACCCAAATTTCCTGGAATCTCACCAGAAAAAAGTTATTAGATAGTTTAAATATTCGGAGCCGAGGTAAAGAGGAACATATAGTTGTATTTATAGGACCTTCAAAATGATTATTGTTGAAGTCCATGACCTCCAAGTTTTGAAAATGAAACAAATTGTCTGGAAGAGAGCCAGTGAAGAAATTATGAGAAAGGTTCAAGATTCTTAGTTGATCCAAACCGTCTAAGGATTCACAGATTTTCCTAGTAAGTCTTTTGCTTCCTAGTTCCAAGTGAACCACCTTTGTGTTGGGTATGGCTCATTTTATGTGTTGTTTTCTTCTTCCCTTTTCTTTCTTCTCGATTGTTATGTGATTGCTCCGTACCCAACAATTGGTATCAAGAGCTAAGGTTCTGCGATTGGGGTTTCGCTGTCAGGGTCTGCGATTGTGGTTTCATTGTTTTAGGGTTTTCTTGACATTAAGAAACCTGCGAAATCAATCGGTAAGGGATGTCGACCAGCCAATCACGAATAGAGGTTGAAAAGTTTGGAGGAAAGGGTTTTGAGTTATAGAAACTGAAGATGGAGGCCCTGCTTGTTGACAGTGAACTTTGGCACGTGATCGAAGATGCGCCACCTGTGCCTGAAAGATCAAATGAGTTACAGACTTCGATAAAAAACGTTCGAAAGGTGCGAAGCCTGATTTGGTTGTGCCTTGCAGACAATGTTCTGGTGAACGTGGCCTCCGATAAGACCACGAAGGATCTCTGGACGAAGTTGGGTAGTCTGTATCAGAGCAAGTCACTCATGAATAAGTTATTCCTGCGAATGAGGCTATACAATCTACGGATGTATGAAGGTGATTCTTTTTCTGCACATTTGAATGAATTTAACATTGTCTGTGCACAACTCACATATATAGATGTCAACCTGGATGATGAAGATAAGGCATGCACCTTGCTATGTTCATTGCCAAACTCTTGGGAGCATATCATTATCTCTATTGGTACTGGTGTTAACACACTGTCCTTAGAGATCGTTGTTGCTACCCTGTTATCTGAAGATATGAGAAGGGTAGGTTCTGAGGGTATTGTTAATGAGGCTCTGTTTGCTAGAGGGAGGAATATTGATAAATCAAAATCAGGTTTCAAATACAAATCTTGGGGAAGGTCAAAATCTCGTGATAAATCTGAAGCAAGGTGCTGGAAGTGCAAGCAGGTTGGGCACATAAAAAAGAATTGCAAAAATAAAAGTGTGTGTCCTGAGAGACGGGATGAGACATCATCTTCTGGTACAAAGAAGGACGATGATGATAGCGTGGGAGATCTGTATGTAGTGACAAAATCTCATAGTGAGTACAACGAGTGGATAATTGATATTGGAGCATCGTTCCATATGACACCTCACATGGAGTGGTTCTACACCTATCAAACATGTTCTGGTGGTACAGTGAGAATGAGAGATGACACGACCCTGGAAATTGTGGGACATGGGAAAGTAAGGTTGCAGATGAAAGATGGAACAATCAAGAATCTACCGGATGTAATGCACATTCTGGGTTTGACCAGAAATCTTATCTTCGTTGGAAGTATGGCACATGCAGGTATAAATTTTAGTAGTGATAAACATTCATGCAAACTGACTCGTGGAGTTACGGTAATTGCTAGAGGAGAGCGTCATGGAAAACTGTGGAAACTGCTGGGTCACACAGTGTTCAGTGGTGATGGCTGTATATTTGAGCATGCGGAGGAAGACACTGCAATGCTATGGCACAGGAGGCTGGGTCACATTGGTGGAAAAGGTCTGGAGAATTTAACATCAAAGAAGCTGGTAGAAGGGATTCCAAGCTGTCCAATGGGCTTCGAATTTTGTGAGCACTGTTTACATGGCAAGAAAAATCGGGTGTCTTTTGAGTCCACTGGAGGAAGAGCTGAAGAGATTCTTGACTTGATACACAGCGACGTGTTTGGACCTACACCTGTAGCATCACCCGAAAAATCTAGGTATTATGTTTCGTTTACAAATGATTATTCTAGATATGTGTGGTTATATTTTTTACATAGCAAGAATGAGGTGTTCGAAAAATTCCAAGAGTTCAAAGCATTGGTAGAAAATCAATTTGACAGAAAAATCAAGGTGCTGAGAACTGACAATGGTGTAGAGTTTTGTTCTACAAAATTCGATCAGCTTTGTGTGGCTAGTGATATTGCAAGGTAAAAGACAATGCCCTATTCACCTCAACAGAATGGGATGGCAGAGAGGTTGAATCGGTCTCTCATTGAAAAGGCAAGAAGCATGCTAAGTGGTGCAGGCTTGGCAGCTGAGTTTTGGGCGGAGGAAGTTGTTATTGCTTGTTATTTGAAGAACAGGTCTCCTACATCGGCTTTGAAGGATAAAAATCCTTTTGAAGCACTGTTTAAAAGAAGGCCAAACATATCTCATGTCAAAGTATTTTGTTGTGAAGCATATGTTCATGTACCCAAGGAGAAAAGAAGCAAGCTTGACAGTAAGTCTCAAAAGTACTATTTTATTGGGTACATGGATGGCGTCAAAGGGTACAAGCTGTGGAACCGAGAAACTATAACTTATAGCAAAGATGTTGTGTTCAGGGAAGAAAAGCTGAATCAGATTTTTCTAGAAGCTCCTAAAAAGTGACAGACAGTAGAATTTGATGTTGATAGCTCACAGGTTGGAGAGGAAAATTCAAATTCTGAAGCTGTTGAATATGACAGGGTGGAAGATGCAATTCCTGATACAGTTTCTAATACCGAGGTTGAAGTTGAAGTACAGAGGTTGAGAAGATCCACAAGGGAGAGAAGACCACCTGAGAGTTATACACCCGAAAACTATAATCTTTGTGCCACTGACAGTTATGCTTTAAGTATCATGGATGATGACTCGAGCACTGTAAAGTAAGCTAGGGATTCAGAGGTTGCCAAACAATGGAAGGAAGCCATGAACAAAGAGATGAACTCTCTGATCAAAAATCAAACTTGGAGTTTGGTGAAACTACCTGCATATCAAAAGGCAATTGGTTGTAAGTGGTTGTTCAAGAAGAAGATTGGTGCTAATAGGGAGATAGAACGTTACAAAGCTCGCTTGGTTGCAAAAAGATATTCACAGATAGAAGGGGTTGATTATGATGAGGTATTTTCCCCTGTTGCAAAGTTAAATTTCATTAGACTTGTTTTATATGTGGGAACTGCGTATGACTTGGAGCAGCTGGATGTGAAGACTGCATTCCTTCATGGTGATTTGGAGGAGGTTATTTACATGAAGCAGCTAGAGGGGTTCATAGTAAGAGGTAAAGAGGACTTTGTATGCAAGCTTAACAAGTCTTTGTATGGCTTGAAGCAATCTCCCAGGATGTGGTATCGGATGTTTGACACTTATATATGTTGAAACTTATGTTTGACCGCTGTGATGCTGATCGTTGTGTTTACGTGAAAAATGTAGAAGATAGTTTTGTTATTCTAACCTTGTATGTTGACGACATGCTACTTGTTGGTAACATTTTGAAGATGATTAGTACTGTAAAAGGTCTACTGGCAAAGAAATTTGAAATGAAAGACTTAGGCCCCACAAGTATGATCTTGGGCATGCAGATCAAAAGGGAGCGTCATAGAAGAAGATTATGGTTAAGTCAGAGGAAGTACATAGAAGATGTCTGAAGAAATTCAATATGACTCATTGCAAAATGGTGCAGACTCCCATGAATAAAGGTTTGAAGTTATCCATTGATCAGTGTCCCAAGACTGAAGAAGAAAGAGAAGTGATTGAATTAGTTCCTTATGTTAGTGCAGTTGGGAGTTTGGTGTATGTTATGGTTTGTACTCGTCCGGATATTGCCCAAGCAGTGGGAGTAATGAGTAGGTTTATGTCCACACCAGGAAAAGAGCATTGGATGGCAGTTAAGCGTGTATTCCGCTATGACCTTGAGTTATGCTATGAAGGCGTGAAAGACTCAAGGGGACAACCATCATTACAGCTATAGTGTTTTGTGGATACTGATTGGGGAGGTGACATTGATAGTAGAAGGTCTACTAGTGGATGTGTTGTTTCTTCATTTGGTGGAGCTGTTAGTTGGATGAGTAAGAGGCAGAAAACTCGTTGCGTTATCAACTACTGAGGCTGAGTACATGGCCTTGGCACATGCTGTCAAGGAAGTTATTTGGTTGCAAAGATTGTGTAAAGAGATTGGCCTTACACAAGGAGATGTGAATGTTGGGTGTGATAGTCTGAGTGCTATATTTCTGGCTAAAAATCCAAGATACTATACGAGGACCAAGCACATAGACATCCAATTCCATTTCATCAGAGAAAAGATTGAAGACAAGGTAGTAATGCTGAAGAAGGTTGACACAAAGGAGAATGGTGCTGATTTTCTGACCAAGGCATTGGTTTCAGAGAAGTTTGAATGGTGTGCAGCTGCATTGGGATTGAAGAAGCATGCAAAGCATTCGCCAAGTGGGAGAATGTTGGGTATGTCTCATACTGTGCCGTCAGCAGATTCGCAAAGCATTCGAGACCTAGTACTGTTGTTGGTCTCGTGTTTTATTATTTGTAGTTAAGGCTTGGGCCCATGAATAGCTACGGTGCTTAGGGTTTCTAAGCCTATATATATTTCCTTGTAATCTGAGTGCAATTGTATGAGTGTGTGAGGGAATGTAACACCCCTTACATGCATCGGGTAATTACCACGCATAAACAGTCATTATCAGACATAATACATCAGAGCTTAGCAGTTTGGAAGCAATATAACAAAAGGCATCATCAAATGCCGTAAACATACATGCGTTTACATTATAATATGGTGTTTATACGTAAGTTTCTGTACAAGTACAAAACTGTACATAAAATACCCCTCAGGGTACATCAAAACTCAAACCAAAGGCTAATACAAAATATCTGAACCATATGCTCATGTCATCTAGCCTAAGGTGTATGAACAGTGCTATCCCTGCATAGGCTTCTTGCCTTGGGATCTGTCCGCTCCTCCTGAGGATTCACCTGCAAAACATAAGCCCCACACAAGGGGTGAGATATAAAATCTCAGTAAACTCAGGGCCCTTGAAGGTATTT
>PYAF01004939.1:0-21647 GCA_007407185.1 Glycine tomentella | reverse complement strand
CTTACCTGCTCTGAGCAAAACACCGGCTCTCCCGGCCTCACTATCACTACCACCGAAACTCTCGGTCTCACGTCCTACATCACATCAAATACAGCATATCAATGACGGTCACAAACCGTTTTAAACGAAAGGAGTTGTAATCCTTCCATAGGATGCATAACTAATCACTTCACAAGTGATTCACAGCCTAACCCCGGCTACAGTAACTGCTACAGTAATTGCTAACGACACCCAACAATTACGAACTACACCCATGCCTCCAGCAACGACCAAACTGCCCTTTCGTAAATCCGTTTAATTACGTAAATATTTCCCAAAATACCTTACTTAAATTTAGTGATATTACAGGGAATATAGTGAAAAGCTAGACGTAGCCCATATTGGGTGAACCAGGATAAACTCTGTGTGTTGTTTTCTTCTTCCGACTCCAACTAATGTAGAAGAAGTTATGGCTTGTGTGGGGAAGAAAATTAATCAAGATCACTTGAATTGGCTACCCTATCAGTTCACTGAAGGAGACTCTTAACCAATTGCACCCTACCAATGCTCCAAGTAGTTGCAATTGAATCGATTCAATACATTTCTTATGTAACCATGGGTGCTATATTGGATTTGAATCAGATTTTCGCAGCTTCGCGAAGTGCCGCGCTATCTGCTGCTGCTGGGTGGAGGAAAGACTAAACCCATTTCACCCTGGAAGGTTTGATTGCGAAACCTACCAAGAATGAATTTGAATTTCAGGATGGATCATAGGATCAGATGTGATCTCTGGTGTCTCCACCATAATGCCCAGGTTGAAACATGAAATGATATTGATTGGCAAAAAAAGAAGGGAACAAAGTAACTCAACCCCGAAGGTGGGAGGGATTCCAGCTAGACTGTAGAAGCCGGATCATGCTACGCTTGCTCTCTCTTCTTAAAAAAAATTGGCATGTAGTAGGTAAATGTGCTTAATCTGGTGCTAGATGTTTTGAACAATGGTGGTGATCTAAGACAAAATAATTATACTCCAATAGTTCTGATCCTAAAAATTAAAAATCCCTAACATGCTAGTGAAACGACTTATGACCAATAAACTTATGCAATGTTATGTTCAAGAAAATTGCTAAATCGATTGCAAATAGGCAAGAAAAAAGGTGGTGCCATATATTGTTCTTATATTTTGATACAAAGTAATGCATATTTTTCCAGTGGACTAGTATAATCTTAAAGCAACTAAGTTATTAGATTGTAAATGGTTAAGTTAGTTATCTATTAGCAAAGGCGAATTTACATATACAACAGGGGGCAAGTGCCCCCCTTAAATTTTGAGATGAAGTTACTATAATACCCCTATTTTTAAAAAAAATTACAAAAAATATCTAAGACTACCAGTACCACGAGAACCATGCACGCGCGCTCCACTTATCTCCAATCTCCACTGCACTTCTGCTCTAACTCTACGCCTCTGCTCTTCTCTGCGCCTCTGCTCTGCTCTGCTAGCCACCGCGTCGGCCACCGCGGCACCGCTGACCTCTAGGCTCAAGAGGCAGAGCCTCCTCGTGGCACACGGCAGTACGGCACATACACGGTACAACTCTGCTTCGACTCTGAGCTACTTTTCGAGGCTCAGCTCCGCCTCTGCGACTCCGCCAACACCTCCGGGGTTGCACGCAGCACGCCAACACTTCCATTTGTGCTTCAAAGTTTTCAGCGGTTTAGCTTCAGCCGTTCAGGTACAGTACAAACTTGCTATGAAATGATTTTTAGTGTAAAACTAATAAACTAATAAACTATTAAATATTTAAATGTGAAATGGCTTAGTTTAACTTCAAGATAAACATCTACCACAGTCCACAAATATTTACAAACTTACTATGAAATGCGTAGAATGTGTTCTCGATGTGAAAAATAAACTATTAAATATTTTTAGTGTTTTATCAAACTTCAAGATAAACATCTACCACATTTATATTAATGATTCATCTAAGCAAAATGAACCCAATTTTTCAAATTAGGTGCGTACTTATATCTTGATTAATTTTTGTCATTTGCCATTTTTTAGGATGGAAAGGTATTTAGGTTCTTTTTTTACAAAGTCAAGTGGTAGTAGTGCTAAAAGTTCTCGATGTGAATCTTCTTCATCTATTGATTTAGTTCAAGATAAACAAGATGAGTGTTCAAGAAAGGAAAATGATTTGTATGTTCCTGATCTGGCTAAAAAACTTCCTATTATGAGCATTGCAAAGAATGATCAAGAAAGGAAAATGATTCAAAGAATTTATCTAACGAATGGTCCTTTTCAACCAAAACTTGACAACTTTTCTCAATCCTTAATTGGGGGTAAAATGCGTAGATTTAATCCTCAATGGTACAATGAGTTTGACACTTGGTTGGAGTATAGTGAATCAAAAGATGTTGTATTTTGCTTGTATTGTTATCTATTTAGTTGTGAGCAATGTGATGGAAGGGGTGGTCATGATTCATTTGTGGGAGAAGGATTTAGCACATGGAACGACAAACAACAGCTTCATAAACATATTGGGAATGTTGGAAGCATTCATAAGTTGTGCTTCAGTGCTGCCAAAGATTTGATGAATAAAAATCAACATATTGACATTGTTGTGTCTGGCATTTCTGACACAGCCAAACAAGATTATCGTATTCATCTGAATGGTTCTATTTGATGTGTTCAATATCTCATACGACAAGGTTTGGCTTTCCGGGGACATGATGAGACAGATGCTTCAATGAATCAGGGAAATTTTGTGAAGCTTGTAAAATTCCTTTGTGAAAGCAATGAGGAGGTAAATAATGTATCTTTGAATAATGCCCCAGAGAATTTCAAAATGATAGCTCCCTCAATTCAGAAAGATATTACTAATGTTGCTGCTAGTTTAGTTACCCGGAGCTATTATTTCAGATATTGGGATAATATCTTCTCTATACTAGTTGATGAAGCTCGTGATATATCAATTAAAGAACAGATGATCATTGTTTTAAGATATGTGAACTACAACAGTGACATTATTAAGCGTTTTCTTGGTATTGTTCATGTTTCAGATACTACAACTAGTTTACTTAAAGAAACAATTGAGTTCATTTTTGTCAAAAATGGTTTAAGCTTGACAAAGATTTGTGGTCAAGGTTATGATGGCACAAACAATATGAGTGGTCAATTTAGTGGTCTGAAAAGCTTGATTTTAGTTGAAAAGAATTCTGCTTACTATGTTCACTGTTTTGCACATCAACTTCAGTTAGCTCTAGTGGGTTATGCAAAAAAGGTTGGAGCATTGACTGACTTCTTTAATTTTATACCATTGGT
This sequence comes from Glycine tomentella, assembly GCA_007407185.1. NCBI lineage: Eukaryota > Viridiplantae > Streptophyta > Magnoliopsida > Fabales > Fabaceae > Glycine > Glycine tomentella. The sequence continues at coordinate 18,343 of PYAF01004939.1, read as the reverse complement.
GTGTAATGCAGTTAATGCTTCTTGCAAAAGAGCATATATTTTGAGAGAAAAGCAATTTGATGAAATGGTCAAAAGTATTACAAGCGATGATGTTTAATCAGGGAGAGGCTTGAATCAAGAAATGAGTTTGTCACGACCAAGGGATACACGTTGGAGCTCACATTATCGATCATTGGTAAGTCTATATACATTGTTTGATCATTTGCTTGATGTGCTAGAAAATATAAAAGATGATACAACCCTTATGCATGCAAAAAGGTCTGAAGCCTCTGGCCTTATGATGCGTATGCAAACTTTTGAATTTGTATTACTTTTGAACATGATGATCAAGGTCTTAGTAATAACGAATGAGTTGTCCCAAGCACTTCAGAGAAAAGATCAAGATATTGTGAATGCTATGAATCTCGTAAACGTTTCAAAGGTGTTATTACAGAAGACAAGAGATAATGGGTGGGATAATCTATTTCAGAAGACTTCTGCATTTTGTATCAAACATGATACAGATATCCCTGATATGGAAAGTGTATTTGTATTACAAGGGAGAGCAAAACGTAGAGGACTAGTTACTCATCTGCATCACTTTAAGGTTAACATATTTTATGCAGTGATAGATACTCAACTTGAAGAGTTAAATGATCGTTTTAGTGAAGTTAGTTCAAATTTGTTGAAATGCATGACATTTTTAATCTGTGCAACTCTTTCTCGGCATTTGATAAGAATAAGTTGTATGAATTTGTTGGCTTTTATCCTTCAGATTTTGATTTGAATGATTTTGTCATACTTGAATATCAGCTCGACACATATATTGTTGAAGTGCAAAGTGATCCTGATTTCTTGAATTTGTAAGGAATAGCTGAACTGGCCAAGAGGATAGTTGAAAAGGAAAAACATATTGTGTATCCTTTGGTTTATTTACTTGTAAAGTTAGCACTAACTTTGTATGTAGTAACTGCATCTGTAAAAAGAACATTTTCAGCTATGAAATACATCAAGACTGCACTTCGTAATCGGATGGGGGATGAATGGTTGAATGATTATTTAGTGTCTTATATTGAAAAAGATGTATTTGAAAGTATTGATAATAATGCAATTATGAAAGAATTCCAAAAAATAAGGCCTAGAAGGATGACATTGTAATTATTTTTCTGGATATGTATTTGAACTTTTAAGTGTCCCCCTTGATTTATTTTCTGGATCCGCCCCTGTCTGTTGGGACTACCAAAGTTTGTTAGTTAGATATAAATCTTGTTGTATATAAATAACTCTCCATGTGTATTTCTAATAAGCATCCATAAAATGAATTTAACATTTAATACCGTTAGAAGATGGAATACGTGAAATATACGTGGTTACATAAGGAGAGAAAGGTAGTTTACGAGATATTGCTATACAATTGAACTTTTAACCACATGCTATTAATGAAAATTTTAACTGATTTCACAGTTCTTAGCGCCTCTAGATTGATACTTGGCAGGGTCATGCATTCATATCCATTGTGAGACTATGAAAACAGCCATCCAGAAGCGAAACACATGGCGATGGTTATAAGAAAACCAGCAACACCACCAAACCAAAATGGAAAACCAATGATCTCCAGCTTCTGGTGATGAGGCCGAGCACACGTCTCATCTGGCGGAGAAAGAATAAAGCCTGAAGTGTCGTGACTGTAGTAGAGATCCATGTTTCCTTGAAAGCTTGTAGGTGGAAAGGTATCAAACTGTCCCTTTTCTGGGATTTCCCCATGCAACTGATTATAAGACACATCAAATGAGGATAAGAAACTCAATTCAATTAACGATTTTGGTATTTCTCCCGATAGTTTGTTGTGAGACAAATCTAAAATCTCCACCATTACCATGCCTGATAGCTGCCAAGGAATTGGTCCTGAGAGGCTATTGTGTTTTAGGTCCATAACATGTAGGCTTTTCAGGTTACCAAAAGCCGGCCACATTGGTCCTTCAAGTTTGTTGTAACTGAGCACTAAAGATGGTCGGTAACTTGAAACACTTTTGTAGATATTTACATTCCCAACCATTTTAAAGGGAAAGGCAAAAGTGGTTTGTTCTAGTGATAAATTCCTGAGCTGGAGGCTCAACACCACGGTCAGGCTCTGTGGTATTTTGCCAGTGAAAGAATTATTTGACAAGTTCAAGTAATAGAGATTGTTCAAGTTGCCAATCCATGAAGGAATGCTTCCAGTGAGGTGATTCCACGACAGATCCAGCATCTGCAGCATCTTGCATCCACTTAACCATTTTGGAAATGAACCTTTTATCTGACTGTTGGCTAAGACAAGAACCTTGAGATTACTGAAATCTATATTTTGACCCTGTGGTTGTGGCATTTCTTCATTATGGAAGTTCCATGGAAGGACTAGCGTAATTAAGTTCCTACAGTGACTTAAAACCTCAAGTGTTGATGACAAATTACGTAGTCCGGTGTATGAAAGTGAGAGTTGGGTTAGGGACTGAAGTTTCTTGAAATTAACAGGAATCTCCCCACAATGTAAACGGTCAGAGCCAAGACCAATTCCTTCCAATCTCAAGCAATTTGATAGACTAACGAGGACTGGACAATGGAATTGATTATAACCAAGAACAATGGTGGTTAGATTTTTCATTGCAGAACAATTCAAATTAACTGAGCCACCCAAAGAATTGTCTCTCAGATTAAGAATTTCAAGAGAAGGAGAATTCAACAGAGATGCAGGCAACTGACCAGTGAACCTATTTGCCTCAGCACAGAAAAACTTAAGCCCTGTGAGGCTCCCAAAGACATTAGGAAGAATTCCAGAAAATTCATTGTTGGAGATGTCAAATTCCACTAGATTTGAAAGCTTACCAAGTCCCTTACTCAGCTGCCCAGATAGCTTATTTTCCTGTAGGAGTAGTACACTCAAATATTGCAGTTGAAAGATAGTCCCTGGAAGGTTTCCTGACAAATTATTTTTATTGATGGATAGATGCTGCAGAGAGGAACAATTACCCAAATTTCCAGGAATCTTACCAGAAAACAAGTTACCAGATAGTTTAATAACTCGGAAACGAGATAAAGAGGAGCAGATAGCTGTATTTATAGGACCTTCAAAATGATTATTGCTAAGATCCATCACCTCCAAGTTTTGAAGATGAAACAAAGTGTTAGGAAGAGAGCCAGTGAATAAATTATCTGAAAGGTTCAGGACTCTAAGTTGATCCCAACCTGCTAAGGATTCGCAGATTTTTCCCATAAGTCTTGTGCTTCCAAGTTCCAAGCGAACCACCCTTGTGCCGACACATGTGACACCAGACCAAGTGCAGTAATCAGGGGAGGTATAGCTATTCCAATCCGGGATAGCTGATTCTAAGCAGCTAGAAAATCCAATCAAGGCTTCCAAATCACTGGGACTACTACTTGTAAGGTTTTGAGATTCATGACTACTTGTCCCAAAACGGATGTATGGTATCAAAATGGAAAACAAGAAGAAACCATGAAATCTCATTCTGGTATCTCACTAGGGAAAAATTGAACTTAAAGCAAATGAATTGGTTTTTCAGCGTTTGAGGAAGCGCACACACATATATAATAGGACATCACAAAAGGCCTATACAATTTGACGTACGTGGGGAGTGTCATGACTTGAACTTTAACATGTAAAGTAGCAAACATTTCACCCAGCCATTTTCTTGTTAAATTGGTAAAGAAAATAAGATTGAGAAACTTTCCGCCAAAAAAAATTGAGAAAAAAAATCTATCATATATGAATAAACAAAATATAGTCAAGTCATCGATATATTAATTTTTTTTACTTTAAATAAATATCATGGAAAATAAATAAATATTATGACATAATTATGAGTTTAACGACTATATACTAAAAGTATAAAAATTTTAACATTGTCCATGCATAATCATTTTTTTCCAAAATTATTTGATATTGGGTTCAGTTTTTACATAATTCAATAATTTTAAATCAATTCCATTGTTTGAATATATAAAAAAAAAATACATGTGTCATATCATATATAAATATCTTCATCGTTAAATAAAACATCATTTTCTAAGACATTGTCACATTAGTTTCTATAAATAAGAAAATTCAAAATAATCTCTAAAATGTAAGTTTCAAAATTTAACTTATTTTTTGTAATTTTAGTCTTTAAACATATGTGAAAACAAACAACTTTTAAAATTTTGTATTGGAGTGATTGACGGATTCACATTAAGAGACTTTTTTTATATTCTTCTTTACTTTGAAGGACAAATATAATATTGTTATACACTTTCATGTACTCAAATCATATTTTACTCAGCTTTTTTTTTTTTTTTACCAATATATAATTTAAAAAATATACCCTAAAATTAAAAGAAATAAATTTTTATATCTTAATGGTCATACAATATTCTCCTCAATAAATAATATTGTTAAGAAGTCCATGTGTATGTAATCTAGAGGAAGGGGTTAAACTTTTATAAAGTGATATCAGTTTTTACATAATAATATATAATTGGAAAGCGATCACAAGAGTAGGTTTCAATGTGTAATTGGACCCGTTCTCCCAACGTATTCAACAGTTAGTAATTGGATTTAGATAAACTTCTTTGTCGCAAGTTGCAAGACTTTGACTATTCCGTTGATCACATGAGTGATAAAAATCAAATCTTTTTATTTGACAAAACATGAAACGTATGTAGTAGGGAACTTGTGGCACACCATCCTGAAGATAACAAAAAATACAAGATCTTCAAACCGATGTTTAAGGTATTTAACGTGATTTTTGTTAGTTGTGTAGTTATCTTAAATCGAAATTATTGTTACTTTTAAATTAAGTTAAATTAAAAGTTAAGAAGATATGTAACTTTTATATATGTTGAGTTGATAAATGATATATCTACAATGGACCCAGCTGATGGATTTGAAGTAGTCAAAGTTGAATCAAGTTGGTGGATCAGAGGGAGCAAGCAAAATTTATCCAAAATATTGGCCAATTCTAATATGTAGTTGGTCATTTAAGGTACACCAGTGTGGAACATTTAAATTTATCTATAATAACAGGTTATTTTCTAGAAAAAAAATTAAAAAGAAATAAAAAAAAAAAGATAAATTATATTTTAAAAGAAAGGTTATCGATTTATTAGATTATCGTTTGAAATTAAAAAAAAAAAAAAAACTACTTATTCAACCGATAAAAAAAATTAATTCATTTGAATTTTTTTCTTATGATAAAAAAAATTCTTTTTTTTTCCTAATATTATCAACTCTTTCTCACCACCGTTCGTTTTCTGCCGGTGATTTTTTTTGCTGTTGCATGTCTCACATGTCGTTCATTCCAAAAATTATTTAAAGTATATAGTTACTAAAATGGATTTTACAAAATTCTGCTTCGCATGAAGGTTTCTTAATTTTCTAGTCTTTGCTCAGAATAATGAATGATTGGAACATGAATCAGTTTTGCTCATAAAATCTGAGGCTTACTGTTGGCAAAAGCCAACCATATGATGGTACCAGTCACATAGAAGAAGATCGATGGTGCAAATAGTGATATCTACATGGTATAGAAATGGAATATAAATCAAATAAACAGAATGATACACATCCATGAACAACTACCAAGAACAGCCCCTAGGTTGGAAATCAAAGAAGGTTACCACCTTTCGTTCATTCCAAATATCAATTCAGAATTTCAAAACCTCAAATTTCTAATTTAAAATTAACAAATCTCACAAAAATAAACCAATTCATCGTAGACCTCAGATCTGGAAAAAGAAATGTTGTTGCAGGGAAAGGGAAGGAAAGAAGTAGAAGAGTGGCAGCGGCGCAGGGAGGTTGTTGGCGTGGTGGTAGTAGTGGTAGTTGACGCCAGCGAGGAGGAGAGAAGCAGCAACTGCCGTCATCGCCGGAGTGGATCTACAACAAAAATCCAGAAAACCCAAAAATGGCGATTGACTTGGCAAGTAATGGCCTCAGAGTAAAGACCGGTGTCAAGGGCTGCGAGTGCAGCGGCGAAGCGATGACGAGGCGGCGGAGGAGGAACTGAATGTGGCCGAGGAGTTGGGCCACACTATCGGAGTCCGCGAGAAGGGAAGAGGTTGAACCCGGTCAAGTCAGTGAGCTTGACCGCGAGAAGACGATGGAGACAAACCAGAAGGGATGAGTTGGTGCCCGTGGGTGAAGGTGCCGGCGTGGTGGTGGATTGTGCATAATGAAAAAAAAAAAAAAAAAAACACAGGAGAGAGAACAGAAAATAAAAATAAGAATGTTTTTTTTTTCTCTTCCGGTAAATGACTTATTACTACCGGTAAAACACACTTCCTCACCCGTGAGGAAGTTTCTCGGAACTTCATATTAGAATTGCCCCAAAATATTGGGCCAAGTTGTTTTGTTTAAGGTATAGATCAAACTGATGTGTTCACGGTGGACTGTTCGTTTAGATTGAACTTTGGATAATGTTAACCAAAATTCACCCCACGTGGCCTGAGGTCTAGTCTCCTAATAACTACGTACAAGCTCTAATTTGTTGTCTAATGTTGAAGTTAGCTAGTAGATATTCCACCAAATCAATGATATATATTAAATGCTTATCTACTGCAATGTATTGATTATATTTATAGGAATTTATGATGAGCTAAATTTCCTAGCATAGGGTCCAATACCTTTTACGGGCAATATTTATTGTCTAGTGTGGCAAAAGAGTGACTTTACTCTAGGTTAAGGTGTGATTCCTATTCATGATTCATCTTAAAAGTCTTATTCTTGAGTGCTGATCTAGGTTGATCAGTGTTTAAGCTGAAGTAGCCTACTACACAAATTGGACTTTAAGTTCAGTTTAAAAAACAATTGTTCCTAAGTTATTAGCTCATGTTGACTTCAAGTGCGGACTTTTTATGCTAGTCATTTTTATTTTCCTATATGCTTTGGATTGCTAGTATGCTAACGTGTTTCACACATGTCGAATCCAAAATAGGTGGTCAGTTCTTTTATCAATTTTTCGGAACATCAATTATCCTTGTAAGGTTTCAGGTAACTCAAGATGGTGCTGGTGTTTATTTAATCTTTAGATCTTGGCATCAAGTGCCAATTAATGTTGTTCTATTAGTGTGTATTGCTTCCTACAATTTCTTCTTTGTTGTTTCAAACTCATGTAAACTGTAAAGTGTATCATTGTTGGCGTTATTTTTCTTACAACTTAATTAATGCAAATTAAGAAACTTCAAAGACGTGGTGAAGAGAAAAGGGAAGTGGGAAGAGGTTACAGGTTTGAATCCTCCGATAATAAAAATTAACAATTCTAACAACTAATTTTTTTATTAAAAAAAAAAAAAACTTCAAAGACAAACAGAAAGTAGAAAAGAAAAAAAAGTTAATTTTCTAGGTTAAGAAAAATGTGGCTACAGGTAGAGGTGGCTTGTGAAGAAACAGCTACAATAAAGTTCATTCCAGGTGAAACAAAGGCAAAGAAAGAATGGCAGAGGCAAAATGTTTTTTTTTGTTGGACAGTATTTCAGAGTTGGAGTTCATCACAGTCTAGCTATCTCCAACTGATATATGTAGGAATAAAAAATAGTCCAACCTTTCATACTTTGCAGATGTATTCAAGGATTGCTTTCTCAAAGCTTCTTTTATCACTGCATTTTCACTCATGTTAAAAGAGATTGTAATATTTTTTGGTAAAATTAAAAGAGATTGTAATAAAGCTGTGGATTGATCACCAAAATTGGTTTTGCATTCAGAACTTTTGGACTGAGGATATGCCCTCCAAGTCCGAACATACTCGATTTCACATGTGTTGGCTTGCCATCATTTATTTCATATCTAGCATAGGATTTTTTTTATGAAATATAAGGTATGTTAAATTGTATGTTTTAATTTAATAGTAAAGATATTGTTATAAAAAATTTATGGAAAATTAAGATAAAAGCATACTTGCAGTGAAAACATAATCTATTTATAATAATGGAATGAAGTTGTTCTGTATTGTTTCTGTATATGTTGTTAGTTTCTTTCTTATCTATAGTTTTTGTTTGAAATATTATATCAAGGAGGTAGTATAGTTGCAGTGTTACTTAAAAATAAAAAAAAATAAAAAACCACATCTACTTGGGTTATAACCATAATTAATATAGAAAAATTCGACCTTCTAGATCGACTATAAACACAATCGTTTGAAAAGTAATTTTTCACATTGATTCCAAAACCAATCTAGAAAGTACTGATTTTTTGCATAACTAACTGTACATTAGCTCACAGAACCAATCTAATCTAGAATGTCGAAAGCAAAAGATTTAGATTATTTTTTCTTGTGAAAAGATGACAAATAGCCAAATAAATTGGAGCGTTGGTCAACAAAAGCAACTACATATTCATGTTTGTGCTCCTTATTGCGAAAAATATCCTTATGTTCCTACAAAAGAGAAATAACAAAACTAGGCCTAGAATGATCATGCTTGCTAGTGTTTAATAAAGCCTATTTGTAATAGGGTACAATCACTTACTCATTCATTAATTTTAATAACTGACTTGTTCGTTGAGTTGAATTTAAGCTTCTAATACCAAATGATACAATCCCAAAAGTGAATTAGTGATTGTAATTGAATTAAGATTTTTGGGATCGTCTTCTAATTAGAATTTGTATAAAAAAAACCTTAATATAATGCCAATCCGGCTCTACCTAAATTTTTCTGGTTTACTCCAACATTTCCCATTTGTCCGACTGTTGCCGAGCAGTTTTTGGATATCAAAGTAAGATTCGAATGTTATGGTTATGGAGTACGACAATTGAATTTCCTACAAGAGACATAAACTTTGATTGAATTTCCTATAAGGGACATAAACTTTGATATGATCCGCGTAATCTTTCATGTCCCACGATTAACACAAAATCTAAGAAGGTGAAGACGCTATAAGTCTATAACCAGCTATGAATAATGATATGATTGGTAAGTTAGTTATTTTAAGCCCCACATAGATATCTGGTAAGTTTATTAGTTCTCGAAGAACAAAAGAGAATTATTCTCACTTTTTTCATTATCAATAATATATCTATCAATATTTTTCTATTCATGAAAAAGGAATTTAAATATAACCTAAATTCGTATTTAAATTTAAAACTAAATCAAATTTAAAATATAATTCTAATCAAATGTAATCAGACTTCAGTCAGTTTGTTAAAGATAAAAAAAAAAAATATTAGCATATAAAACAATCTTGAAAAATTGAAGCAAACGCGTGAAAACCTTTTAAATGTGGTTGTTTTCTTAATATTATTTTACAAATAATTTGTAATAAATTAAAGGATAAAGTAAAATAAGTTTTCGAAAATTAGATGCAGTGATAAATTGATCCATAAAAAATGTTAAATACAAATTTAATTTTTAAATGTACAAAAAATATAATAAATTAATTTTATTATTAAATTTATGAGATTATTTTATTATTAAATTTTATAATGTTGAATTACCAATTTAATAATAAATTATATTTTTTAAAACCAATTTAATTTTAAATTATGAAATTTAAGAAGTAATTTGTCATTAAATTATTTATTAAACTAATTTATAACATTTTTTCACGTTATTCAAAAAGACTATATTTAAATTTTTATCCGCGCGGAACAAAAGTTTAATCTGTGCTTCGTACTTACCACAATGAATTTCACTATTTACCCTGAATTAAACAAGCTCGTTATCTAAAACCTATTTACTATTTAATGTAAGAAATAGCAAGGTTCCGCAGTTTGCGTTTTGTACTAAGGCAAGCCATTCATTCGGTGTGACAGTCCCCGAGACTCGAGAGACTGTTGCCGCCGGTATTAATTCTCCTCCTTCTTCTTCTCCCCAAAACCCTAATTTCTTCTATTCACCAAATCATATTCATGGCTGAACACAACGACCCACCCCAAGAACCCACATTGACCTCCAAGCGCAAGTCCGATCCCGACCTACAAGACCTCCCCTCCAAAATCCCCAAGCTCGACCTCAAAGAAACACTACCCACCGCAAACGACAACGACCTCCAAAACGACGATGAAGATGATGACGACGACGACGAGGAGGAGGAGCAGGAGGAGAACCGAAAGGGAAAGGGGATTATGCGTGACGACAAGGGCAAAGGGAAAATGATTGTAGAAGAAGACGACGACGACGATGACGATGATTCCGACGACGATAGTGCTAGCGACGACGCCGGAAGCGATTTCTCTGACGACCCGCTCGCGGAGGTCGATTTGAATAACATTCTGCCGTCCAGGACTCGGGGGCGGACGGTGAGTTCCGGAGTGCACATTTCCGGTGACTCAGTGAATGCTGCTGCTGCCGTGGCCGCGGGCATTGACGACGAAGATAGCGACAGCGACGATAGCGATGCTTGAATTCCTGCAGAGGTTAGTGAGGGTTTTGGAGGAAATAGAAATGGATTAGTTCTGTTGTTGACTATGAGAAAGAAGTGTTTCTTTAGATTTTTCTTTGAGCTCAATGCGGTTTGCAAGATATAGTCTTTTTTTTTTTCAATTTGTCTTGTGCTTGCCTGGTAGGTAGTGATGTTCAGATTTGAGGTAATTGACATGAAAACTAAACTGAAAGAAAATGTTATTGGAAATTATGGCCATTCAGTATTCTGTCCAAGTTTGAGATTTTGCTGAGTGATGTGTATTTGAATATGTACCTGAACATCGAAGCATATATACTAGAAACTGAACAACTGATTTCACCTGATTCTGTGAATGGCGAAAGTGCAAAACGATCGAGATTAAGATGGCTTGCCCCATCTTTAATGATGACTTTAATAGGACAAGGAGTCTACTTCTTATGGGGTGGTGAAGTCCGTAATTCTTAAAGTTTATAAGTTGTTGTAGACCCCAGCATTGTGTTAGAAATATGTAGATCTTATTTGACTCTGAGTTAATTCATACTTGGTTGTATCTTTTTGTAAATTTGTAGCTGCTCTTTACCGGTTTAATACTGATAATTTGTTAATATGTCTGTTGAGTTGTATGAGGATTAATTTTAACATTGTCATTTGCTACTGTAAAAAGTAATTTAAATATTTGAGGAGTATGGCAGGTAGTGCATGGATTCTAGTAGATTTGTTGTCACTTGTCAACTAGGTTTTAGATGTATGGGTCTTGAGCACCAAATGTGTGGGGCAAGGTCAGGTTGAGTGAAATCCAAAATCCTCCCCTACCAACCCCATTGTCAAGCCTAACCTAGAGGCCTTCTAGTTGTGCTGAGTTTAGGTCATATGTTTCTAAAATCTAAAATCCTAGAAGAAAGTTCTGCCTTGGTTTCTTCTCTGAAGCTCTATTGTTTGTATATTCATCATTTCTCTTCCCTTTTCTGTGACGCTTCAATCAATTGTATGATCTATTGTTTGCTAGGAGAATTTATCATTTGACTTTCACATATATTTCTTTCTCTTCCCTTTTTCTGTTGCACTTCAATCAATTGTATGATCTATTGTTTGCTAGGAGAATTTATCATTTGGCTTTCACATATGTTTCTAAAAATGAGTGTAAGAGAACTTCAACAACACCTTTTGATGGTTGATTCACTTTATTGTTATTCACTATACGCTAGTGTTGCCAGGTCTCTGAAGGGTTAAATTTATGAACCCTCCCATTAACAGAGTGGCTATTTACACAACTAGAACCAATGAAATTTAAGGGAAAATGTATTAACCTTCAGAGTACGAACGCAAACAATTTTTAAGCAAAATAGTTCTTGTTAAAGAAGTTTTTAAAAAAAATAATAATAATAATTAAAGAAGGAAAGGATCTTTGAAGTGCATTAACTTTCACAAGGGCAAACAGGTACTTAGTTTATTGTTGCATCTAGATTCTAGAGCTTCCATTTAATGATTTGAATTATGTGAGCTTTTTCTTTTTTTGGTTTCTATCAGATTCATCATTTTGTGCAGGGGGCATCTGAGTAGAATATAAGGGTCTAGACTTTTTTACTATTGGTTGCATTTACTTTGATTATCTATAGGATGAGAATATAATAATATACTTATTTTTTGGTCATGTTGCTGAGGATAGTGAGATATACTTAGTTGCTAAGCAGTTGTCTGCATGTTTGGTTGTTCTACTGTTTCTGGTGACTAGAAAGATGTAAATTATGCTTCTTAGAGATGCTTAAATTACACCAGCCTTTTCTCTATTTTGAAATTTTGCACTTTCCTCTCTCAAGAGATGAAAACGTGCCATGTTTAACCATTTTAATGTAAATAAACTTTAGCAGCATTAAGCTACCATGAGTGAGCCTTTTGAGTATTTTTCCTCCTTTTTGAATACCTTACTATCATCTTTTGGATTACAGAAGATGAAAATGAAGTTCTCAAACTTCATTTTATCTTCTAAAGTCCCAATGATGCTAAGACTCTAAAAGTCCCTAAGATATCTGTAAATGAATTGAAGTATAACACAATCTTTCAGAGAAAGTGAATTGAATCTACCAATTGTTTAACGGCTAGTAAAAACTATATTGGTAGATTCCACTTCTTTTCTTATATACACACAGATACGCTCAGGATCAATTGATATCAAGTAAGCCCCAAGCTTCAACCCAGCCTCTTAGCACAAGGTTGACCTTGTTTTATTATTTTAATTAATGAGCGATAGTATATTCATCATTCACATGCTGTTGTATATTATCATACGTCTGTAGACCACTGTGGACCGTACAGAAGGTTTGAGTTTATGAAAAGAGGTGGGTGATGTTAATTATTAGCATTCCACAATGATGGAAGGAAAAATTATTCAATGTTTCAGCTGAAGCTGCCTCTACTTCCCGGTGACTGTTATTTTACAAAGCTATTTCTTTTTATTCCATTGACGGGGTTGGTCTTACAAGAGTTGGATGTTCTCAATAATATGACATGTAGTATGTTAGACAACCTGCGTTGAACTCATTTTAGAAAACTTTCCTTAATCTATATATTGAAGTAGCAAAACCTTTTCAAAAAAAAAAGTAGCAAAGCAATGCTAATTTGCCAAGGGAAAATGGCACGAGCGGGGGTAAGTACATACTATATACTATACAATTAAATTAAAAAGAAAGTCGATTCTATGTTTTCTTACACAAAAAAACAAGATATTATATTTCTTGTTAGTATCTTACAACTTTTTTACGAATTTCAATGCATGACGATTACCTTCGCATTATCTGAAGTGAAAATACCTTTCAGCATAATTTTATCTATTCTTGACTACGGTAGTTATGCTTTTCGTGGCCGAAAGTTTGTTTCTGTGATATAAAACTATGAGAAAGAGTAAGAATATTTTTAACGCTTTTCGGCTCTTGAATGGAATCAACCATCCTTTGCTTCACCAACCTTTTTATGAAATTCAGAATGTTTTAATTCGTTAAGTTTGGGTTACTTATTATAATCACTCAAAATTGCGTCTGAATAAAGAGTGGGACCGATTCTCAATTATCAATAGGGGATGCACCCGCTGTACATACACTGCATTAGTACATTGGAACAAGTTTTGGTACACAAAACTACTTTTACTCTTTGATAAAATGCAAGGTGAGAGTTGACTTTCTCAATAATGTTTCAGTTTCCGGCGTGGAGTATTTGTGCGATTCCTCATCATGTCCATTTCCACTTTACAAATGGCTTCTATACGCACTCATCATCTGTGAAGATATCAGCTGCTTTGAAGATTTCATATTATGATAATGTAAATACATATTTTGAAAATTTCTTAAAATATTTAGTAGCTTGATTTTATAAAAGACAAAAAAAAAATTAGTTTTTTAAAAATGACAGGTGAAGAAAATTTTAGAGAAAATCTATTTTATTTTCTCTTATTTATGCTCTTTTTCTCTCCGGGTTCTCTCCTCTCTTTTTCTTTTACTGTCTCTTCTGGCTCTCGTCCTACTCTTGACTATCACTTTTAAGTTAAGAAAAATGAAACCTCTCAAGCAAATTTTAGTTCATTTTTAAAACTCTTATTTTGAGTTTTGATTTTAAAATAACTTTTAAAAAAAAAAGTAGTTTTGTAAAAGAATGAAGATGAAGGAGCTTTTATGGTATGTTTATTATAATGGAAAGAAGATGGACAGAGCAATAGAGGAGGGAAAAGGTAACCTTCATTTTGCTCCTGCTCTTCCAACTTTTGCTCTCTCTCTCTCTCTCACTCTTTCTTGAGTCATCTCTTTTAAACTAAGAAATGAAAATTGTTAATTAGTTTCTACTTTATTTCTAAAGATGTTTATTTTGGGTTTTAATTTTGTAGCAACTTTTAAATCTAAAAAACAGTTTTGTAAAAAGAAACACTTGAATGAACTTTTAAAGAAAGTTAGTTTCTCTTCTATCTCCCTCTCTCTCATCCTCAATCTCTTCTCCTCCTCTTTCCCCCATTCTCTCCTCTTGGTTCTTTCTCTCTATTGTCTCTCTCCTCACTTTTTCTTCTGTCATCTCTCTTAAGTTGAGGAAAAAAATATCATGCAATTTTTACTTTATATTTAAAACTCTTATTTTAAAGTAGCCTTTAAGCCTAAAAAAATTGCACCAAACATGACCTATCTCCATTCTTTTGTCTTATACTATATTGGATTCTTTCATAATAGGAGAGAAAATAAATTAGACTGCTCATTTGAGGTATGGAACCTAACTCACATCAAATTTAATTTATACCAATTTATTTAATGAATAAGTCAAACGAAGGCTTTTTTGAAAACTTATTTTGAGGTCATTCAAAAAGATTTTAGATTTAACAATGTAACCTATAATAATAATAATAATAATAATAATAATAATAATAATAATAATAATAATAATAATAATAATAATAATGTAATATTTTGAGATTATATTCTGTTTTTACTTTTTAAGAAATTAAAAAGCCAGGACTTACATATAATTTATGCTAATTTACTTATTTAGAAGTGAATTTATAACCTATTCAAAAGATTTTTCTATAAAGAAAGCATTTTGTTCTGTTTTTATAAACAGAGATGCTAGTTGAATAGCTAGCAGATTAATTTTGGATCAATAATTTTCTCTAAGGTATCTATGGAAGAGATATCACTAGATCAAGCATATCACCGTGCACTTTAATATTGATAAGGCACTTAGCCAATTAAGGTGAGGTGCGTTTTCAATAACAACATATAATAACTTTGAGAGAGAATGAATATACATATGTGAGCTTACCTCTTATTTATAAGGGTGTTACCTATCTTGTGATTAAATAAGATATAACCTCTTGATTATATAAGATATATTCCCTGATTGTTAGAATTAGAATATCTATTTGTTGGGATCTCCTACAAAGGTCATTTTTTAATAATGGATCCTGACATCTTAATAGGTCCATATATGTGTTCTGTAACATATTTAAAATAGAATTTCGAGGCAAAGTCAATTTTCTTTTTTAAAAAAATCAGGCTAAACCCTAAAAAGGAGCCTATAACATATCAATCAATTAAACTTGGATTAGATAAAAAAAACAAATTGGGCTCAAACTTTAGAAAACCTAAGCTAATTCAACTCATATTTTACCCCTACCCCTACGTGTAAAACCCTGTATTGTTTTTGGCAACCACGACTATCTTCTCATGCACATAGTTACATATACTCAGCACAAAGCGATATAAAGTTACTAGACTGGCTGCCAGGGCCATGTTTGGGCAATATCACAACCTTGTTTTTCCCGTTTACAATGTTACGACATTTTTATTCAAATATAATCTTATATAAATGTCTTTTAACCATAATTTACACAAACATTATGAATATTTTTTTCAACACAAATTCGATTTACATAAATAATGTTACATATTTTTTTAGGTTAAATAATGTTACATGTTACTAGTTCGAGACAGTAATATTCGTCTTGAAAAAAAAAATGAATTTCGTGGTCCATAATATACTGGCTAGTAGCTTCGTTTTTTTTGCTGGTACCAAGTATAGCAGCTTTTGACTACATGTTTATTTTAACCTGTGGCTCTTGAAGTGGACCTACCCATGTTACTCCTAAAGAGAAATTCGGTAAAAGTCCACTTCAAGCCCGTTCGATGTGTTTTGTTTACAGATTTTTAGGGCTTTGTGTGGACCATGTACCTTTCTGTTCCTTGTTCACAGTTTGACCATGAAGAATAAACATCGTACAGTCCAGAGCAATTGGGAACTCCTTAACCTCCACTAAGTTACAAAGCACTGAAAAACAAATGGGCACCAAGTGAATAGGTTTATAATAGTAAGCTTATGTAGATGGAACTTTTCTCACAATATCAACTTATTCATTTTAAACATTGAACTACATTACCGCTACAGTGTACATAGCTCCTTTGAATAATTATGAGATGTCAAAAAAACATTTCCACATGTACATATCAATTTGGCATCTCCTCACAAAAGTTCAAGATTTTTACAAATGTAATGTAATGAATCAGAAATTATGTATTTTAAGTTTTATAATAATTATTTAAAAAGTAGGACTGTGCACAATTTAGATTTTAAAAAAAAAATCATTCTGAACTGAACCCTTTTTATAAAAATGGTTTGGTTTTATAAAGTGTTTAGTAAGGTAAAATGAGATAAAAATGAATTAAGATGAAAATTTTGAATTAAAGTAAAATATAAAAATATGAATCTCATCTGGTTTATTTTTTTATTTCACTCCTTTTTAACTCTCTCACGGCAAACAAAAGGGGACTAATCAAACCTTTTCATAAAAATGGTTTGCTTAACCATAAATGGTTTTTCCCCAAATGATTAGTATTTTTTAGTGTAGTTTAGTTCAATTATCCATTTTATACTTATATATGATTGAATTTCTTCAAAAAAACTGAACCAAACCCCTCTATAAAAACAGTTTGGTTTCAAATCATTTTTATAAAGTAGTTCAGTTCATTTTTTTCCCTAAACGATTTGATTTTACAATTTGGATCCACTTTGGATGAGTTCCATTTATTTATAAACTCCTATATACAAGTCATACATAACATGATGTTTAATTGATACAACAAGGACTCTATAAAAACAATTTTTTTTTTTTTTTTACACTTTTATTTTCTTTTCCTTTATGATACAACAAGGACTAAGTGGGTGACATCACCAGACCATTTGTGTGGTCCTCTGTTCTCCCTCATTCAATCACACCTTTTTACCTTACAATGTTTGAAACTACCATCCATCCATTTGCATTTGCATTACCCTCACTTGCAAGATTGGGTGTTGGGGGAGGTGTTCTTGTGTTTCATTTTTTTCCCCTTGGAACAGTATGAGATCTATCCAATTCAACTGTTTAATCATCGACTCTCATAAATGCAGGACCACCATGCATTCGTCATGCGTTATGATACCGCATGCTACCCCATTCTGGTCGAACCACCACTTGGATCAATCACCGTTAAATAAGGTTATGAATGGAAACAATGCCATATGAAATCACTATGTTAGTGTAAAAAAACAAATTCAGATAATGTTAATGATAATTACATTTTCAATGATGATAATGTATAATAATTAATTAAATTCAATCCTAAATATACAACTTTATAATATTTTAAAAATCAATGAACTCAAAATATGTTTTTATAATACATTTTGTGGATTTGATCACATTACACATTTAAATACAGCAGTAAATTGAAACAGAACTCCAACGATGGAGAACAGGTCATAGAAAAGATCCTGCAGACCGAATCAAAGTTATACAGTTTTTAGGTCTGATTTTCTTTGGGCGTAATTAAAGTTTTCACTCGATCAAGAGGAAAGGAACATTCACACAAAACTATTACGAGTTATCTATTAAATAATCAAGCCTTAGAATCCTTTACATGACTATTGAGTGGGATAAAGCTATTTAGAACAAATTCAAAGAATAGCAATCTTTCTTACGTTATTAAGTGTCTTGAAAATGTTAAAGTAGCCACTAAGTTTGTTCAAATGGATACATAAATGGTATGAACAGGTTTTTTATTTAAAAAGATTATTTTTTCTAATTACAGGGAGACAGCATACTGATTAAAAAGAACATACACTACAGAGTCATAAGCTACGACATAATTGTTTATGTTCTTCGTATGTAAGTAACAGATATGCATAATATTAATGTAGAGAGCGAAGAGATTTCACTTCATGTTTATTGTATGATATATAGACAATACAAACGTTATTACATCAAAACAAACAGATTCACTTTACTAAAAGAAAACGAACTAAGTTTCCAATTTTTTAAGTGCAACCAGTTTTTGCTATAAACAACATTCAAGCCTATCAACAGTAGAACCACAGGACAAAACCTAGAAGAAAATTTCCAAATCAGAAACCCCGCCATTCTCTTCAATCCAAGCAAGGTTGAGAGTGAGTTTTCCATCAGGGAGCCAATCAAAAGCAACATCAGAACCATTCAGT
>PYAF01004938.1:14411-28172 GCA_007407185.1 Glycine tomentella | reverse complement strand
TGAACGTAGAGAGAGCGATTCTACTTTATACCCTTCGAGGTGAGGGTAATCTTCTTATTTCTGACATCCTTTCTAACCGCATTCTCCACATGATACAGGACGCTAGCAGCAAGTCCTGGCTGGCACACCCCTCCCTCATTCTACACTTATGCCGGCATGCGGGTGTGCACATAGATGATGACGAGCCTATGGACGTCCCAATCTCCTCGCTGATGAGCCACAAGACTTACTTGGACGCCATAGCAGCCGCAGCTGACGAGTAGGTTCTTCGAGCTTCCAAGCTCAAACCTGAGAGCTTGCCACCCGCAGTCCCAGAGACTTGCCTGCACTGGAGGTCCCACCACCAGTCCAACCACCAGTAAATGCACCACCACCAGCACCAGTACATGCAGCATCAACCCCCACTCATGAGCCACTTTTCATAGACTCCCCCACGTATCTGGCTTTCCAGGAGTTTGTACGGACCCAGCTAGCCCAGCAGACCAGTATGCTCGAAGCCATTTGCAGACACCTGAGCATCCCTGCATCTGAGTACCAGCTTCCTTCCCCACCAACAGTTGCAGCTTCAGATCCTCCTCCCACACCAGCAGCACCTCCAGCCACAGAGCCTACACCACAGACATCTGATGCCGCAGTTGTTGCAGAGAGTAGAGAGAGAAGAGTGATTAGGACATATTTTATTTTTCTGTTTCAGTTCTGTTTTAGATTTTTGTTTTGGTGTTTATATTTTATTTTGGGTTATGATTCTGCATGAGACATTACATTCTACACACTTATTATTGCATTATATATATGGTACAGTTTATGATTTATACCTTACAAATAAGAACTGATTAGATTAATGTGAGTTGAATGCGATTTTCTAAATAATGCTAAAATTTTCCAAAGCTGTGACCTTATTTGTGGTTGCTGGGGACAGCAACATATAAATCTGGGAATGGTTACGCATTATTTCGCAAATCACAATCAAGAAACAAATGACGTCTAACAGAACTTTTCAAAAAAATTTCAAAAATAAGTAGCACATCCAATTTTTCAGACTAAAAGTAAATGGACACAGCGATGGATAGGATTTCTAGATGAAAGCTTGATGAAATGAAACATAGCATGAATTGCATGATGCATGAATGGAATTTGATTGTTGGTATGTGAAATGAATGTTGAAGTTGAAATGATGCTTGAAATGCAGTCAGCTGAGATTGACTTGAGTTGGAACACCTGTAAGGATTTGAGCCAAACAGCGGTAATGTTTTCTTTCCGAGAGACTCCGATTTCATTGTACTATAGAACTTGAATTGTTTCTCTGGATGCAGGTGTGACTTGATATGATTAAGGCAGATTTTTCTTCTGAAACTAGGGCCAAAATGACTCACCTTCTATTATTTTCCAATTGCATCCTATTTGAGCCTAAGCCTTTCATTTCAATTGTCCTAAATCAAGAGCTATATCAAAAGGACCAAATCCCTGAGGCTAGAAAAGGTTAATATAAGTCTATGACAGTGGAAAAACAAGAAATTATCCATCAAGGTATCAAGGAACACAAGTGAATCCAATTGGTTAAGAAGAACAAGAATGAACAAGCTTAGTCTAAGTTGGATAATAAGAAGTCTATTGGTTGAAAATTTGTGAAGCTGCAGAAATTTTAATTATTGTTTATGTTTACTTTGTTTTGATTATATAAAAAAAAAAGAGTGAGAAAATTGCAAAATCAAAAAGAAAGTTTATTATTCTGTTTTTACCTTAGAATAAGTGTTGAATAAAGTACCAGGTTTTGAAAAAGAAGACAAGATGCATGTTGTGGATTTAAGGGACTGGATCTAGCCTCTTATTAAGCTATTTATCCAAATGATTCCTACCCTTAGCCCAGCCACGTTACAATCCGGAAAGACCTTTTGATCAAGTCTTGCTTACAACTGTTGAGAATATTTTCAAGCTTATGGTAGTGCTGTGACTTTGTTGAGTAAGAGGGTAACTATAGCCTTAAACACTTGAGTGAATGAGTGATTAAACACAATTCTGTGAGGAATACTCAGGTTGCTCTCATTGATTGGAAATATTGAAAGTGCCATGGATAGCTTTGACTTGAATTGATCATACATAGCATGATGATTCTAGGAATGTAAAATGTGGTTTGTGTTTGATTATTGATTCTTGTTAGTCTTGAATTCTTTCTGATTGCTGGGGACAACAACTTTCAAATCTGGGAATTGTTTGATGTGTTGCAAACACATCCTAGTTTTAGGTTAGTTTTAGGTTATATTTTAGTTAAATGATTAGGAAAATAAATTAGAATTAGTTAAGTTTATTACTTTATTGTTTTTAATTTAATTCAATGCCATTTGAGTGTTTTCAGGCCAGAAAGAGGAATTCAAAGCAAAGAAAAGAAGAAAACAAGGTTTCAAGTCCCGCGCGGATTGCGCGGGAACTCGCGCGGATCGCGCAAGAAGAGAAATAGAAGGCCTCAGTCTCGAAGGTCCCACGCCATCAGTGCCACTGCCACACGATCAGCGCCATTAACACAAAGCCAGGGCATTCATCTCGAAGAACTCGTGCAGATCGCGCCGGAGTCGCGCTATCAGCGCCACAGAAGACCAGGATTAGCCAAGTGACTCGAACAATCCACGCGGTCAGCATGGAGGCCCGCGCCACCAGCGCCATGCTTTTGAATGTCCCGCGCGGATCGCGCGAGAATCCGCGCGGGTCGCGCCGTGAAGATTCTGTTTCTTTATTTAAGAAGATCTGTTTTGAATTTCTGAACAGAATTAGGTTTTCTTACTGTAATTACATGATTCTATAAATATTAAGCCTCAAAACTGAGTCTAGGCATCCATGATATTCAGAAATTACTTTTGGGCAGCCATTATTCATCCATTCTTCATCCTCTAAACCTTTGGAATTCAAGAAGCAAGGCTAGGGTTTCTGCACAAATATGAATCATTCTACTGCTTTGTTGTTCTTGAGACCTATGGCAGGCTAAACCTTGTATTGTGGGAAGGCCATGAACTGATGAGAATTCCTCTGTAATTTGACTGGTATTGAAATAATATGTTTTAATTGCTTTATTCGTTTCTGCTCTTAATTTTTACTCTTATTTGAATTTGATCACTTCAATTAAGTATTCAGAGTTAGGATTCGTGATGGGAACGTTGGGGTTCGAATTTCTGACCTGTTAAGAATAACATTTGTTCATCACCTAAGAATAGGGATGCGTGAGTGAAGATTTTATAATCTGACCTTTTAAATGCTTAAACTGATATATTTCACTAAGGAATTAGGTTTTCGATTCAGGTTAAAGGGTTAATTCACTAAGGGATTAGGGATTAACTAATCTAGAAAAGGCTTATTCTCTGAACAATCATAACAGGAACCCACATGATATATTCTCTAAATGCTTAGTTTGACAGAATCGCTAAGGGCTTAGGGTTCTCGATCGAATTAAAGGGTTGAATCGCTAGTTATCCAGGGTTTACGAATTTAGGAGAGATTTATCATATGTGCACGTTAAATTAACAAACCAGTCAAGTGAAAGAGGAAGACTCAAAGAGGATTGCGCCTGACCACAATTATTCTTCCATTGGTAAACTTCTCAATTTAATTTCTGTATTTCTTTAAATTCTGTCTTTTATTCAACAACCAATTCAATCACCAACAACTTTCTCAGCATTCACTGTTTTTCTTTCAATCACACTTATTCACTATTGCTGTGAAATCACCCCAATCCCTGTGGAGAACGATACTCACTTACCTAATCTTATTACTTGGAAACGATCGGTGCACTTGTCGTACCCTTTTTAAATCGCTAACAATCACATGAACAAGCTTATAAGAAAAGACTTAGTCATTGGCTTACCCAAACTAAAGTTTAAAAAGGACAAACTATGTGATGCTTGTCATAAGGGGAAACAAACAAAGAATTCTTTTCAAAATAAAAATGTTGTTTCGACTTCAAGAACCCTTGAATTACTTCACATGGATTTGTTTGGTCCTTCTAGAACTGTGAGTTTAGGAGGTAATTTCTATGGGCTTGTAATTGTTGATGATTACTCTAGATTCACATGGACTTTGTTTTTAAGATCCAAGAGTGATGTTTTCAATGCTTTCAGAAAATTAGCTAAACTTACTCAAAATGAAAAGGGAAGCAAAATTATCTCAATAAGAAGTGATCATGGTGGGGAATTCAAAAAATGAACATTTTGAAAAATTCAGTGAAGAAAATGGAATTAACCACAATTTTTCAGCTCCAAGAACACCCCAACAAAATGGTGTTGTGGAGAGGAAAAATAGATCCCTTGAAGAAGGTGCAAGAACTCTTATTAATGAGAGAAATTTGTCTAAACATTTTCGGGTTGATGCTGCAAGTACAGTTTGTTACACTTTAAATAGACTGACTAATAAGGCCTATTTTGAAGAAAATTCCTTATGTACTATACAAAGGTAGAAAACCAAACATTTCTCAATTAAGAGCATTTGGCTGCAAGTGTTATGTATTGAACAATGGTAAAGACTCACTTGGCAAATTTGATGCTAAATCTGATGAAACCATCTTCCTTGGATATTCATTACAAAGTAAAGCATATAAAGTTTTCAATAAAAGAATTTTATGCATGGAAGAATCAGTTCATGTTATTTGTTATGAATCTAATCCCTTTAAAGAGGAAAAAGAAGTGTGAAAATGATGCAGGTCCTTTAGAAGAGTTCATACAACTAAATGGAACAATGGATAAAGGAAAGGAAGAACCAATTGCTGAAATGAAACAATCTACACCTGTCCAAGAGATAAGAGATTGGAGAACTACAAGAGATCTCTCTTTAGACAATATAATTGGTTAAGTTACAAAGGGAGTATCTACTAGATCTTCATTGAGAAATCTATGCTGTAATATGGATTTTGTTTCACAAATAGAACCTATGAACATTGAATAAGCCTTACTTGATGAACATTGGATGCATGTCATGCATGATGAACTGAATCAATTTAAAAGAAAAGAAGTTTGGGAACTTGTTCCTAGACCTTCTTCTATCAAACCTATTGGCACCAAGTGGGTTTTTAGAAATAAACTTGATCAGAGTGGTATCATAGTCAGAAACAAAGCTAGATTGGTTGCAAAAGGTTATAACCAAGAGGAAGGCATAAACTATGAGGAAACTTATGCTCCAGTAGCAAGGTAAGAAGCCATTAGATTGTTGCTTGCATATGCATGTTTAATGGATTTTAAACTGTTTCAAATGGATGTTAAAAGTGATTTCTTAAATGGATATATTGAGGAGGAAATCTATGTGGAGGCTCCTGGTTTTGTAGATTTCAAATATCCTAACCATGTTTTCATACTGAAGAAATCTCTTTATGATTTAAAACAAGCTCCAAGGTCTTGGTATGAGAGATTGAGCAAATTTCTTCTTGATCAATCTTTCATAAGAGGACATGTTGATAAAACCTTGTTCATCAAAAGGAAAAGGAATGATATCTTATTGGTTCAAGTATATGTTAATGATATAGCTTTTGGTTCAACTAATCAATCCTTGTGCAAAGAATTTTCTATCTCTATGCAGAATGAGTTTGAGATGTCTATGATGGGAGAATTAACATTCTTTCTTGGACTTTAAGTGAAGCAAATGAAGAATGGGACATTTCCAACTCAAACTAAATACTGCCTTGAAGTGACCAAGAAGTTTGAAATGGAGAAAAGTAAGAATGCTGCAACTCCAATGGCAACATAAACCTATCTTGATTCAGATGAAAAAGGAAAGAAGGTTGATGAGTCAAAATACAGAGGAATGATTGGATCATTACTATATTTGACTGCAGGTAGACCTGATATCATGTTGAGTGTGTGTTTATGTGCAAGATATCAAGCAAATTGTTAAGACTCTCAGCAAGCGTACTGATTTGTCATTGTAAGTTACAAAATTTATAAGATTGTCTCCACAGGGACTTGAGCTTACTCACTTAATCCAATTATAACTTAACAGTTCAATAGTTATGGACAAGAAGCTTGAGCGAAATTTCATTTGTTTAAGAAAGTAATGGAAGATAACTAAACTTAGCAAAAATGAAATATAATTATGAGAAAGTGGGATTGGGTTTCATCGTTCTTATCCTTTTATATCCAATTAATATTACCAAGCATAAATCATTGCCTATCCTTATTGATGCACACTATTTTACCCTGATTCGATCCCTCGCATTCGATTTCTAAGGATATCTACCGAATATCGATTCCTCGCATATGAAATAAATACCCCAACATTAAGAATTATAATCACATGCTTTATGCAATCAGAACATTATGCCCTATTCCCAGCAGCATAACGTAATGAGTAACATCATTCAGTTAAAACCCTAAGATTACTTTCCAATCTCACTTAGGATTAAGTTCATGAAACTAGTGATCAAATAGAATCAAGCATTAAGCACAAAATGAAATTACCAACAAGGAATAGAAACGATTCATGCATAAATAAATATTAAAAGAGATGCATAGGGTTAAGAAGATTACATCCAATCCTCAGAGAAGCTAGCTACTCATACTAGAGAGAACCTCTTCAAGGAAAGAATTGATGAAGGGCCCCCTCACCGCTTCTCTCCGGCAGAGTCTCCACACTAATCCTCACTTCTCTCACTTTCAAAAATTAAAGTTCAGACATAAATTAAATAACAAATAAAGATAAAAATTAAAAACACTGGGTTGCCTCCCAGGAGCGCTTCTTTAACGTCTTATTAGCTAGATGCCTATGTTATGGTTTTGGCTCCCAGCAATTGGACAATATGGATGAGCCATTGGCTTTTGTATTTTCCTTCAATATTTTTACCAATTTCTTTTCTTTTGGACATGTATTGCTGATAACTGGTTTCTTTAAATTCCCTGCAAGGAAAGCATTGTTAGCATATGGAGGTACTACGTTTACTTTATCTGTGATTCTTGATTTTTCACTTCCTCTAACAATTCCTCAAAGATAAACTGTTGGTAAGGAATTTTCTTGAAAGCATCTGATTGTTGGAGATAATCATTTTCTTCAGATTCACTCATCTCCTCTAATGCTTCAGCTAATATTTTCTCTGAATAATCTTTTCCTTGAACCAACCTCTTGGAGTTAGAAATTCCTCCATTCAAGACATCCACTCTAAAGCACTCCCTTGGTTCCTTTGGATTAACCTGTGTGTTTGGTGGAAAAGGTCCACTTCTATGCTCAGATAGTTGTTTTGCAAGCTGTCCAACCTGAACTTTAAGATTTTTAATGGAAGCCTCAGTGTTCTTTTGATTTGAAATGGACATATGCATAAACTGAGTTAGAGTATCTTCCATTTTTCCTATTCTATTAGGCTGAGCTTCTTGTTGCTGTTGTGGTGGAACCCTATTTGAAGAACCTACATAAGAGTTGTTATAGGGACCTGCAAAAGAAGAGTTAGTGGGCCCATAATTTTGCTGTCTCCAGCCATAAGAACATGGATCATCTCTGTAGCTTTGGTAATTTCCTTGGACATTTTGTTGAGATCTGGTTTGATTCTACATATAATAAGCCTCCTCTTCTTGTTGGCAATCACCATGTGCTTGCTGAATTTGTTGAGGAAGTTGGCCTATTTGTTTGGTCAAAAGACCTCTATTTGTTGAGTCAAGAGCTTATTTTGAGCTAGAATTGCATTTTGAGTGTCCAGCTCCATTATACCTTTTCTTTGCATCGGAGATCTATCATGGTGAGATTGATCATCACTGGCTGCTATGGAGTCAATGATTATAATTGCTTCCTTCGGGCTTTTTGACATCATGGTACCTCCAGCTGAGGCATCAAGAATCATCTTTGTCTGAGGTCTCAAACCACTATAGAAAATATGTAGTTGTGCAACATCATCAAAGTTATGGTTTGGACACCTACGCAGTAAAGTTTTGAATCTCTCCCATGTTTCACAGAGAGGTTCATTAAACCCTTGTGAAAAAGTAGCAATTGCTGACTTTGTGCTAATGAATCTGGATGGAGGAAAGAATCTGGCAATAAATTTTTCCTCCACTTCTTCCCATGTACTAAGACTTTTGTTAGGTTGGGATTGAAGCCATACCTTTGCCTTACCTGTCAAGGAGAATGGAAAAGCTCTGAGATAGAAAGCTTCAGCATCTGCATCAAAGGCTTCCATGGTATTGCACAGCTCCATGAAGGTGGACAAATGAGTATATGGATCTTCATGATCTAGTCCGGCAAAAGGATGTGATCCAATTAGACTAAGTAATGCGGGCTTCAATTCCACAACTTTTTTACTGAAAGGAGGAATGATTATGTTGTTGTAATGCTTTGGTCCTTGTTGATACGCATAGTCACCCAAAGTCCTCTGTGGTGGTCTATTTTCCTCTCCCTCTCTATCAGCCATATTTAGAGGTGGCTTTACTAGTGAAGGAGAATCAAAATAGAAGAAGATTCACTCGGTAGCTTTTTGGTTGTTTCGTTTATTTTCCTTTATGGTAATTTCTAAAATTAAATATCGATGTAGCTGCAAGAAATTTACCTAAAAAAAAAAAAGAACAAACTTGCAATAATTTGTAAGTACCGAGGTTAGGGAAAGTAAATAAAATAAAACACAAGATAATTTATACAAAATTAAATATAACAAAAGCAAAGAAAAAGTCCTATTCAACTAAGAAATTAAATTTGAAAGAACTGAATGAGCGACTCAAGTCCCCGACAACGACGCCAGAAACTTGTTAAGACTCTCGCAAGCGTACCAATTTGTCGTTGTAAGTTACAAAATTTATAAGAACATCTCCACAGGGACTTGAGCTTACTCAGTTAATCCAATTATAACTTAACAGTTCAATAGTTATGGACAAGAAGCTTGAGCGAAATTTCATTTGTTTAAGAAAGTAACGGAAGATAACTAAACTTAGCAAAAATGAAATATAATTATGAGAAAGTGGGATTGGGTTTCATCATTCTTATCCTTTTATATCCAATTAATATTACCAAGCATAAATCATTACCTATCCTTATTGATGCACACTATATACCCCAAATCGATCCCTCACATTCGAGTTCTAAGGATATCTACCAAATATCGATTCCTCGCATATGAAGTAAATACCCCAGCATTAAGAATTATAATCGCGTGCTTTATGCAATCAGAACGTTATGCCCTATTCTTAGCAACGTAACGTAATGAGTAACATCATTCAGTTAAAACCCTAAGATTACTTTCTAGTCTCACTTAGGATTAAGTTCATGAAACTAATGATCAAGTAGAATCAAGCATTTAGCACAAAATGAAATTAACAACAAGGAATAGAAATGATTCATGCATAAATAAATATTAAAAGAGATGCATTGGGTTAAGAAGATTACATCCAATCCTCAGGGAAGCTAGCTACTCATACTGGAGAGAACCTCTTCAAGGAAAGAATTGATGAAGGGCCCCCTCACCGCTTCTCTCCGGCAGAGTCTCCACACTAATCCTCACTTCTCTCACTTTCCTAACCTACCTACTTACTAATATTTAAACTCCTAAGCCTAAGGAACAACAAAGAAAGCAAGAATGAACCAAATTGCATGCCTAATGATGCAAATTCGTTGGCTATTTATAGAATCCATTTCCTGCCTGCTTTACTCGCCCAGGCGAGTGTTTTTTGCCTACTGATGCAAAATATGATTGGATTAATCTTCCGAAATATGAAAAACAACATTAATACAAGTAAGAGACACAAAACACTAGGTTTTAGGGTAAGTTTATAAACAAAATTACTAGAATCAAAAGATAAGTGCCATCCATAAAACATAATGTTAACTAAAATAAGGCACTTATCACAAATCCCAAAGAATCACACCTCACAGCAGTCAAAAAATCATCAAATATATCAAATCAACACCAAGAGTTGATCTTGGTATCCCAAAGGTGCATTACTCAACTTAATTGGATATTCTATTTTGACTTTGCAGGGTGCAAATTGGATAGAAAAAGTACTAATGGAAGTTGCCACCTACTTGGCAGCTCACTAATCTCATGGCAATGCAAAAAACAATCTTGTGTTGCTCTATCAACTGCTGATGCTGAGTACATCTCTGTTGGAAGTTGTTGTGCTCAAAGTCTTTGGTTGAAGTAACAACTACAAGATTTGGGTGTAGAATTGAAAGAAATTCCCTTGCTATGTGACAACACAAGTGCTATCAACATATCCAAGAATCCAATAATGCACTCAAGGACCAAGCACATTGAGAGAAGACATCATTTTCTCAGGGATCACAATCAAAAGGGTAACATCAAAATTGAGTTTATTGATACATATAATCAATTGACTGATATACTCGCTAAACCCTTAGCTAGAGATAGATTTTATACTCTTTAGAAACATGCTAGGTATCCTTGATGAGTCTAACATTTGCTAGCATGCTTGTTATGTGCTTGTCTATATTAAATTGCATCTTATTTGAATAATCATCACATGAGCTTAAAATTCAAAATATGCTGCATATTCACCGTTCATTCTACAAAACTTACTGTAATAATTGATTAAGTATCGAAATAATCGATTAAGTAATCATGAAACAACTATCTAGAAACAAAGTTATGTTTATGTAATCGATTACCTTGTCGATTTAATTGATTACTCACTATTTAAAATGACTTCAATATTTTGGTTGCTCTAGAGTAATTGGTTACGACAATGAATTAATCGATTATGCATGTTTTACAAGCTTTTTCCAGAATTATTTTGGACTGGAATAATCGATTACATTACGAAATAATCGATTACATACGAAGCAAAGTTTTCCAGAAAATCCAAATCTCTCTGGATTAATTGACTACGAAATATGGTAATCGATTACTGTTGTTGTTCTGGTTTATATTCTCACTGTTTTAATCGATTACACCTTGTGCAGAAACACTATTTGCTTATGAATTAATCGATTATGAGCATATGTAATCGATTATCTATGGCGTTACTACAAAATCTGCAAGATTTCTTGGAAATCATAACTATCCAACTGACACCAAATTCAAAATTCAAATCTTCTACAAAACAGGTAAGCCTCTAATTACTCGAAATAGTTGTTGCACCATTCAAAAATTGAAAAATTGAACCTCAAAACTCTATAAATACAACTTTTCACAATAGAGAAATTCACACCTAAAAATTCCTTCTCTCTTCTTTGTGCTCATTGAAATTTCTAAGCTTTCTTCTTCTCTGTTTCTAGCCCAAACTCTGATCATTTTTTTTTCAATCCCATACACCATGTCTACTTCTAGAAAGATCAAAACTGGAAAAAGAAAGGCAGGGGAATCATCCAATCTTTCTGGGAACAGAATGTGTTCTTGGTTCCTTGAAGAAAAGGATAAGATGAATTATACCCAATTCAATGCCACTAAGCTGATATTGCCCCCCAAATATTTGAACCTCAACTGGTTCATCAATGAAGGATTTCAATTCGCAGCCTTTCTTGAAATTCAGGGCTTGAGGAAGTTTGTTGAGCTTAAGGGTACATTCTACCCTGAGCTGGTGGAGGTGTTTTACACCTGTATGAAGGCTAGTATGGATGGGGTAATTCGCTCTCAAGTGAAAGGTGTTCCCATGGTTATTGATGAAGAGGTGTGGGCTGCTGTTGCTAATATTTCTCCTGTAGGTCCAAGGAGATCTGAAGAGATAGGTGAGTACAATGTAACACCCTGAAATTTCAATAACTGCAAATATATATTGTATGAATTATTCTTGTGCAACTGTTGATGTGAGTGTTAGGTTATGTGAAATTTGATTGGTCTATATTTAAATTATTTGGGTGAAATATTAATTAGAGATATTACAAAAATGTTTGATGAGAAATGACCATATTACCCTTCCTTTGAAGCAGAAATTACGGAAATGCCCTTGAGGTGAAAATGACGATAATGCCCCTGGTTATTTTTGGTTAGATATTTTAAAGTGGAAGTTACAAAAACACCCTTGAGCTAGAATTACACAAATACCCTTGGATATTTTGAAAATTACAATCATACCATAGTACCCTTGAGGCAAAAAATTACCAAGACACCCTTTGATATTTTGTGAAAGCTTGATGAAATTACAAAGTGCCCTTGGATGACAGATTACCAAAATACTTTTAGTGACACAAAGCCTTAGAATAGAATTTCTATGAATTTTATACGGTCATAACTTTGAAATTTTATCTAGGAGAATTCAAGCATCAAGAAAAAATATGAAAAAATGATAAATAGAATCTGTGGAATTTTATTAATAGTAGGATGAATAGACTTGTTCAATAAGATGGTTTAATAATTTTGATGATTAGAAGCAGAATGGACCAATCAGAATTAAGATAAGAGCAGTCTTGTATGTAAGATATGTGTAGCACTCTGTATAGACTGCTTGTGAGCAATTTATACTGTAATTGAAGTCAGTTTCTGGAAAACTCTAAAGTTATATTATTTAATATTATCCTTTAGGTAGAAGAGTTCGAATCAAACTTTACTTCCTACTAGAAAATGCCATGTGTAAAGTAAAGATGAAACTACATTTTTTTCATTTAAAAGATGACATATGTATACAAAAGAAACCATATAATTTTCTCTTCTGAAAAGGAAATAAAACATGATATAGAAAGATGAAATGAAGATAAAAATCTTCTCATTGGATAAAGAGAATACACGTGAAGAAGAGAAGAAAAAGGGTTAAGAAGTCATCATGCTTTACAAAATATTTGCACAAGATGAAAGAAAGAAAATCTTCCCTTCCTTCCTTGTAGGCCACGTGGAAATGAAGAAGGAAGGAGAAGCTTCATGACTTAGACAAGTGGAGGGACACTTGTAAAGAAGGCATCATGAACTTGCCAAGTGGAGGGACACTTGGAAGAAAGTTATCATGACTTAGAAGATTTTTATAGAGGATAGAAGATATTTAGGAAAACCATTATGAGCTTAGTTAGAATGAAATGGAATGAGATGAAACTATGTTCTGATGAAACCAAATGGGAGTAACTAGCTAGAAAGGGTAGAAATATCCTTCAATATTTTATTATTTTCCAAACTCTATATAAAGGGAGGAAGGCGTTAAGTTGAAGTCACATTCAAGACTCCATTCTGAAAATGATAGGAATACTTCAATACAACCAAGAGGGGGGGTGAATTGGTTGAACATTGGTATTTAAAAATTTTATTATCAGAGTTTCCACAGGATTTTTATCACTTAAAAAACTTTTGAAATCAAGAATCTTTATATTCAATAAAATTCCTCTGTCAAGAAAATCAATAGACAAATGGAAAGCTTACTGTGCAAAGTATATGATTCACAAATCAAAGCAATATTGAGATGATGAGAGGAGAATAAAGATTAGCCACAATTTATATTGGTTCACTTCAAAAACTATGAAGCTACATCCAGTTTCTTCCACTCAACTCTAGAATGGAGTTCCACTATTGCAAATATATGTTCTTACAAGTTATTACAAAGCCTCTCTTTATCAATCCTAGATAAAGTTCAGAAATCTAAAACCCTATTAGATTCTTAGAGACAACCCACTGAGAACACTACACAGCAAACCCCCAGAGAAACTCTATCTCTAGTTAACAAGCAAGAAACCCATTTACAATAGAAAAATCACTACAGAAATTAAAAACAGATTTACAACTTCAAAGATTAAGGAAAGAAGTCACCTGATGATCCAATGAACAATATGCATATGAATGATTCACCAGGTTGAAGAAAGATTTACAGACTTAGAACATCCCTTTCCTCAAGCTTTGAAAACAAATTTTGCTTCACTCAATCAATCAATAACCCATATGAATTTTGG
>PYAF01004937.1:194972-205269 GCA_007407185.1 Glycine tomentella | reverse complement strand
AAGGGTCTAATAGTGTTTTAGACTTCTGAACTTTATCTAGGGTTGATAAAGAGAAGCTTGTATTTTCTTGTAAGAATATTATTTGCAATAGTGGAACTCTACTCTAGTGTTGAGTAGAAGAAAACTGGATGTAGCTTCATAGTGTTTGAAGTGAACCAGTATAATTCTTGTGTGTTCATTTACTTCTGCATATTAAATTTTCTCCTTTGTGAATTCTTGTTTACTCTTGGTTCTTGAAGCATTACATCTCTTGGGTTGATCTTTGGATAAAGGTTCTTGGTTACTAAAGTGATAAAGATCCATTAAGGGAAAAAAACTCTGATTTTGTTTAATAAATTTTTTAAATTACCAAGCCTAACCAATTCACCCCCCTCTTGGTTAAGTGTGAAGTGTTCCTATATTTTACAGTTTAGACACATGCAAATCATATTGCCATGAGCAGACATGCTATATTGTGATTACAAACTATGTCCACGTTAGTTTAGAGATTGCAGAAAGGTATTACTATAGCGTGACCTCTTACATGGTACCCACAACATTCAGACCATAATTTATCAGTAAATTCAGACGTGAATGCCACAAATGAGGCATACCTAAAACGCAGCAACAAGAACCCCTCCAATAATAAAAATAATAGCAAAAGAGAAAGAGAAAGAACATTTCATTTTAATGTAAGGCAACCTCTAGGTGCTGTTTCACTAGACTTTTGACTATACTACATTCTCTAATCATAGGTGCCTTCCATGTTGAAAATGATAGGAATATTTCAATACAACCAAGAGGAGGGGTGAATTGGTTGAATCTTGATATTTAAAAAAATTTATAATCAGAGGTTCCACAGGATCTTTATCACTTTAAAAATTGTTTTGAAACCAAGAATCTTATATTCAATCAAATTCCTCTGTCAAGAAAATCAATAGACAATTGAAATCTTTCTGTGCAAATAATTTGATTCACAAACCAAAGCAATAAAGAGATGAAGAGAATAGAATAAAGATCAGCCACAATTTTTATACTGGTTCACTTCAAACACTATGAAGCTACATCCAGTTCTTCCACTCAACACTAGAATGGAGTTCCACTATTGCAAATTAATGTTCTTACAAGATATTACAACCCTCTCTTTATCAACCCTAGATAAAGTTCAGAGATCTAAAACACTATTAGATTCTTAGAGACCAACCCCACTGAGAACACTACTCAGCAACCCCTAGAGAAACACTATCTCTAGTTATCATGCAAGAAACCCATTTACAATAAGCCAATCTTTACAGAAATCAATAACAGATTTACAACCACAAATAATAAGGAACGAATTCACCTAATAATCCAATGAACAAAATGCATATGAATGATTCACCAGGTTGAAAGAAAGAATAACAGATTCAATGCATCCCTTTTCTTTACTCCTTGAGACTCAATGATGCGTCACTCATCAAATCAAAAAACCATATGAATTTTGGTGAAGCTAAAACTTTTTTGAACTCAGAAAACTCACTAATGAAAGCTCATGAATGTTTGTGATTGCCCAGAATTCGAATTGTTCAACTCTTCAAATCACAGAGCAATGGGTTCTATTTATAACAGCTTTCTAACTGAAAATAATCGATTAAACACGCTCCTGTAATCGATTATTTAGCATATGTAATCGATTAATTCAAGAATGTAATCGATTAAAGTGTTTCTGATACGTTCTGGGTTTGAGCTATGAACATTATAATCGATTATCCCGTCACGTAATCGATTAAGACAGGAACTCATGATTTTCAAAATACACTGAGTAATCGATTACTGTTTTTAGTAATCGATTAAGACAGGAAGACCAATATTTTCAAATGCACTATGTAATCGATTAAACCGATATGTAATAGATTAAATTAGCAAAACATGTTAGCCATAGGCATGATATGTAATTGATTACGAGCTTCTGTAATCGATTAAGACAGGAAGTTTGTTATTTCAATTTTAGCCTAGGTAATAGATTAATTTGATATGTAATCGATTACAATGTTCTTAATTTGTTTTCCAGAAGGCACGAAGAACAAAATAATCTATGCCAACATATCTGTAATCAATTAAAACAGGAAAACTTCATTTTTCCAAAAACTTGATTTTAATCTGCCTTATTTATTAGATGCTTTTGCATTAGCCTTCAATCTAACAATCCTAAATGAATAATATGCATGATATGCACACTGGATTATCAGATACCACTTCTTTCCTTTTACAGGAATCAAATTGATCTTCAAGCTTCCATGACACTTTTGAAATTAGGCATATTGAAAGCACAAAACTCCAAAGCTTGATTCCTTGTCCAACTTCTCATGACTCCTCTTGAATCAACACATGTTTGGTTTTTTCAGAATACGCACTTCTTTTCCAGGGAGTTAGGGATAAGGAAGAGAGAGAGAGAGAGAGAGCTAGTGAAAGAAACAGCAAAATGATGGAGCTTCTTTTAGCTATGAGGAAAATGAAGTCATGGAATCAAGAAGAAGATGAATGCAAGTTTTGATGTTTTACATGCCCACTCAATTGATGGCATTTGTAATTTCTTGCTCAAGCTTGGTTCAAGTGGTTAAAGCCTCATAATCCTCATTATCTTGATTGATTCATGCGTTCATACATACATGAAATCATTTCTAATCATATGGTAATAAACATTTAGATGTTAAGTCATAAAGGCAATTAGATTCTTAGAAAAATAGTTTTTCATTGTTTTAATCGATTACCTATATGATATAATCGATTAAATGCCTGTGAACAGGTTTGCATATTCACTTATGAACATTTTAATTGATTACCATTGATTCCCAATCGATTAAATTAGTCTAACACAGAATCAGACGTGTTCTGTGATAATCGATTACATCACAGAATAATCGATCATCTGAGTCACTGCATAATTCACAAATGCATTTTTATATGGTTTAATCGATTACCAGATTATTGTAATCGATTAAATATACATTAATGAGTTTTTCACATTATCTATGATAATCGATTATTTGAGAAATTAATCAATTATCTATGTGTATTAGGAAACACTGGTCATCTGGAATAATCGATTACAAGATGACTTAATCGATTATTTTGTTCTTGGCATTTTTCCAGAATCCTAATGAACACTTTAATCGATTATCTGGTTAAAATAATCGATTACATTGACGAAATAATCGATTACAGTTAGTTAAGTCTGTTTTTTTATATAAATAGAACAGCTTGCACTGGTTTAGAAAGAGAGATACATTGTGATGTTTTCAAACAAGCACTTAGAAAATCACCTTTAAGAGTTCATAATACAAAAAGAAAGAGGGAGATTAGAAAATCAAAAGGATTCTAAGAGTCATGGGGTTTGTCATGTTATGAAGTCATTGTCTACATGATGCAAATTTTTGTTCAAGCTTTCTGATTAAAGAAGTCATCAAATAAGATCATTTGCATACATTTACAGTCTGGTTAGATCATTCATTTTATTGAATTCACTGAGGAATGAGAAGTGATATCTTTCTTGAACTATAAGCTTGGTTTTTGTTGATATTTGTGTTGTATTTGTTGTTGAATGTTCTTATAGCAAATTGTGATCTTTAAAGCTTTATCTAGAAAGGTTTATAGAGGGAAGAACATAGAGGGGATCTCTGGTTCTAGATCTTTTGAGAAATCTATAGGTTTAGATTTTGAATTTTACCTAGGAAGGGTAAGAGAGATCTTTGTAAGCTTGTAAAGATATTATATTTGTTATAGTGGAACTCTGACCAAGTGTTGGTTAGAAGAAAACTGGATGTAGCCTCCGGGGTTGAGAGGTGAACCAGTATAAATCTTGTGTGTTTGAATAATTCTGTTTATCTTTATATTGTTCTTGAAGTTTTAAGTTTTGTTCATATTACAAGATTGGTCACAGCACTAAAGTGGTTTGATTGGTTAAGGTGAAGATATTATTTTCTTAATTGTTTTCAAAAGATACGATCCTTCTTGAAAGTCTTCCGCTGTAGCAATTTTGAAAGAAAATTTTGAAAAACTCTGAGGAAAAACCAATTCACCCCCCTCTTGGTTATTTGTACAAGTGTTCATTATATTTTCAGCTTCCTCAACTTGGTTTTCTAGGTGAGGTACTTGCTTCCAGAAAAGACAATATTTGGAGTAGTGGTTGGACCTTTGACGCTTTTGATGAGAAACAAGGTTTAGCTGGATTCTTCATACACGACGAATGATGAGCCACAACCAATTGAATGCCACACAGGATAACCCATTATTGGAGGATAAAGAGTTTGGCTTTCTAAGAAGGGATAACCAGAACTTGGAACAAGCAATAATTGGCTGCAAAATTGAGGAACAAGTAACAGACATTACAGTCTTCAACATGGGGTTGTGTGGGGAGTAAAAATTATTTAACTAAATTCAATGGGTATCTGGGATTTTTCTCATAGAGTCGTAGTAGGCTTAGTCTCCCATGCCATCAAGTATCCTCATGGCATGATCACACTTAACATACACTATAATAATGTGCTCCTCAATGATGACTATTTTTTGTGCTCAACTATTTAATAAACTTTCATTTAGCGAATAAATGAAAAATGCCATAGTTAGGCAACAGTATACGCAGTTTTCAAAGTTTGGTATGAATTGTAAGCCAATGAAAGGGCAAAGTGACACAAATTTTAAAATATTATTATTAAAGACCTTTTTGATTTTGAATATTTGAGTCATAAAAAAATTGTGCAGCGTACAAAACTAAAATAGTTAAATAAGGTCGGTGTCTTTTTCTACATAGAAAAATAAAGGAAATGTCAACATTACCAGCTGTTGAACTGGATACTTTTTCTTCTGCTCAATTAGATTGCAGACTTCAATGCCAAATCTACGTTGGTCCAAACACGAAATATAACCAATCTAAATTTTTCTTTACCTCAATTTTTACACTACTTATTTTATATCTTTATTTTCCTTAATTTACTATCGTACATACATACAAGGACAATATGCATCATAACGACATGGCCAGCTACTCTTAATAAAAGTCCAATTTATAAAACACACGAAGAACACCTATACCTAGAGAGAGTGTGAAGAGGTCAAGTTACTTCAGCAATATTTTTCAGCAAAGTTATTTAATATATATATATATATATGTAATTTTAGTAATTCAATTATTATATATTTTAATACTATACAATAATCTAATATAATTGTAATTAAGCTATCTTATTATTGATATTTACTTATAATTTGTAAGAAATAATATTCACTTTGTTGAATGGAAATTAACTTGATCATTATCCTCTCTCTCTACGTATTCCAAATTAAAAATATAATATATTTTGTGTATTTCAGATTTTTCAACAAGGTAATTAAGTTGAATAGATTAAATCAAATTACTCATTCCAAGATGACTCATCAGTCGATGTTAACTTGGTAAAATAAAATCTATATAAGGGAGCACTACCTTTGCTAATAGCACAACAAAACCCTATTTGAAGTTGGAAGAAAATGGGGTCTCTAGTGGCCTCTCTTACTCTCACTCTTGTATTGGCAATAGTCTTTCTAAGCTTGTCATCTCAAGCCTCAGCTGACAAGTACGACTATTCATCTCCACCACCACCAGCTTACAAGTACAAATCCTCACCAGCAGCACCCTACAAGTATTCATCTCCTCCACCACCTCCTAAGAAGCCTTACAAATACCCATCACCACCACCACCAGTTTACAAATACAAGTCACCACCACCACCCTACAAGTACCCTTCTCCTCCACCACCACCTAAAAAGCCCTACAAATACCCATCACCCCTCCTCCAGTTTACAAATACAATTCATCTTGGGAGTGGCTTGGTTAGAGACACTTGGGGAGGTGAAGGTAAATTGGGGGAAACCAACCATGCAATTCGGTGTGGCTGGGCAGGCAATGGTTATTTATGGGGACCCAAGTCTATCCCAAGAAATTGTTTCATCCATGGCCATTAAAAAATCTTTGAAAACTGGACCAGAACATATTCTATTGAATTCTACTACAATCCTAGCTACTTTCCAAGGTGATATGAATCCAGTTCTGAAACCATCTTTTAGGAGAATTAGACAGGTTAGGACTATCCAACTGTGCAAAGTCAATTACCCGACTTCAAACTTAAGGACAAGTTTGGTTTTAGGGAGGGAGGTATTGATACGGACCCAAACATACCTCTAGAGGAGGTTCAAACAGAGCTTGAATGAAAAGTATACCAGAGAAGACATAAAAATTAAATCGTTTTAAATAAAGAACATAGTTTAAATAAAGAGCTGTTAGTAATCTGTTATGACAACTGTAAAGGGTAGGAGGCTATATAAATAGGACAGTATGGCTTGTGTGAGGGGAGGAAAAGAAGAGAGATTAGTAAATGAGCAGTTCAGTTAGGGGAGACATTGGTCTCTTGGAGAATTTGGTAGAGATTGTTCCCAGTTCTTGAGAAAGAATTGTAATTCAGTTCTTGATATCAATAAAAGAAGTGCGTATTATTCAATAATGTATCTTGTTTGGTCTGAGCAATTGAAGATACAATTCTGAGATTGTATCAACAACAATAGAATGATGAAATAAGTAAGAATATGGCTAGTAAGCTTATGGAAATCAAAAAATGTACATATCTTAGCTAAATTTTAAAACATACAAAGATACAAGGACCTGTATACCAGTCTTTAGAAACGCACTTAGACAAATAAGTTACTTTGGCTTAAAATAGCCTATCACTTTCAATCATGCAGTATGGTTGACAAATTTCTTAAAAATGGACATCTTGACCTTTGGAGCTAGATATCGGCAAGGGTTCTACTAATACATGGGTAGACAAATGCGAATATTTCAAATATTTTACAGCAGGCACGAAGGCTTAAAATTAAATTTGTCTGCTCACAACCTAAATACAATTCTCAGCATCTATATCCACCCCCAATTTCATCTTTAAAAATTCATAGAAAATTCTATTAAAAAAATACAAATGGAATGACTCCAACTCCAATGAATCTATTAGAAAATCTATTTTCTTCTAAAAATGCATGCCAGACCTATACACAACCAAAATAGACCATTTTTCGCACCAAATAGTTGTTGTCCAGAATCCATAGCCTGCAGAACATTGTATTATAAAATTTTCTACAAACCACACTAAAATCAAAATACTTTGGGATTGATTCAGTTGTAAGCTAGCCAAATAATACAGTGAAGTATTAAAATATCTCATTCAACAAGCCAATGTACTATATGCAGTGATGCACGCTAGAATGACAGATTCATAAACAATCATATAGTAACTATTTGGCTTTCTAAGCATTACTCTAATAAACACATACAACACTAAGTTTTGAGTCCTATTTTAGGATAACCTTAAGATCTCTGGATGTTGCCTAAAACAGGAAACACAACATAGGCTCAGAGCCCAAAATCTAGGTGTACTACAACTTGTCATATTACATGTCATGCCGCACCCAACTCATCTAAAACAATTTTAAGAGATATCATAATGGAATGAAACCAAAAAGGTTTAAATGTTGAGGCATAGGTTAATTTCAGGGCTATTATTCCATTACCTTTGAAGCCATATTCAAGTACAACAACCCAAAAGACAAGTAATTTACTTAACGGAAATATAAACGCCCTTTGCATCCTCTATAGGGGCTACTATGAGAAAATATATGGATACAGAATTTTAAAATTTAGCCACACACACAGTTTGATTGTGCTTTTACAATATAAAATCACACCCACACAAAGAGGGAGAACAATAAACAGCAAATATAAAACCTATCACAGGGTAAAAACAAGGTCTTAATTAACTAATTAACCTATATGGTAATATTATAATGTAATTAAAATCGAAAATGTACAATTTGCTCACACTGATTTCATCTTATGTAACATTTTATTAAGCAGGAAACCGAAGACAACAACAGTTAATCACTAGTAAAAGAATACAACTTTACCAAAGTAACTCCTCTGCACAACTATCAAGGAAATTGCTTGAGGTGATAGGCATGTGGTTACCTAGAACTACCTAGAGGATGTACATGTGGGTTTTTTTTTATTTTAAAAGAATAACAAAACAAAATGACAATGAACTTGTCAATTTCATAGTGAATTTGGTTATTCTTTATTTTAATACCCCAGCTAGGTTTTAAGAAATAACTTAAAAGGCTTTCCATCGTTCAGGTTATGAAATCAACAAAGAGTGAAGACTCTTACAGAAAGGGAGGGTGGGGTGGGGGGATAACTATCAATACTCTTGTAATTTTGGATCCTTTATCATACACATCATATTGAAAAAGAATGTTTTTAAGTTCATCGATTAACACTTCATACATTATAAACAAAGAAACGAACTGAATTTTTAATCAAATCCCCAAATTGATGAAAATACCCTGGTAAACCCACATCCATAAGTAGAAAATGAGGCAAAATAAACAATGCAACACGATTGAACAACATGTAGTACATTATCTAAGTATAGCCTAAACGATTAAGTCTTCACAGTCTCACACAAAACAAAGCAACAAATAAATTTCTTGAACAACAATATACATATATTGAAACATAGATCAGCTGGTACAATTTACCAAAGAAAAACAAATCAAGCGAAAAAGAAGTTAAAATGTACGTATGTA
Source organism: Glycine tomentella (assembly GCA_007407185.1). Taxonomy (NCBI): domain Eukaryota; kingdom Viridiplantae; phylum Streptophyta; class Magnoliopsida; order Fabales; family Fabaceae; genus Glycine; species Glycine tomentella. The sequence continues at coordinate 196,644 of PYAF01004937.1, read as the reverse complement.
GTAGTTTACCTACAAGATGAAAATACCCTTTCAAAATTGCAAAGGAAAAACTGAGAAAGGGCTTATCTTTTACACAAACCTAAGCATTCAAACACGAAAGTTTTGAGCTTTGAACGCGTTTACCATGAACGAGAAAAGGGGCAAAATATATTTTCGAATATTATATTAACTGAACAATATAAATTGGTAGACATAAATTATTACTATAACTAGGTTGATGGACGGTTTAAGAGAAAGTTACCACACGACGGTGGCGCCAGACAAGGGATGCAGAGCTTCGACGGCCTTTGACGGAGACCGTGAGTTAGCGAGTGAGACTAGAGCTCGAAAACGGAGACAAAGCTAGGGCACTCATCAGGGTGAGAATGAAACAACACAAGTTGACCATGGAATCTTGGACGGGTTTAAAGACAAAACGCTGTCATTTTGGTAAAATAATACATTCACTTCAAAGACGATCTAGGTGAAACCGTCTTTGATTACACAGCAACGACGACGGTTGTCTGAAAACCGATGTCGTATAGACGATTCAAATGTGATTTGTGTATAACCGTCTTTGAAATGGTACTTTTATTTACCAAAATGCCACCGCACCATCTACGACGACGGTCTTCGGGGAACCGACTTCGAATAGCCGTCGTAAAAGCCCTATTATGCAGTAGTGCGTGAAACATTTAAATCAAATTGAACAGAACGTGGGAGTACAAAATTCAACTAATCATCTTTTGTTGACGAATAAAAAAAAATGAAGCACAAAAATACAATTTTGTCTCTCCAACTTGTATTTTTTCATATGCTATATTTTAAAATATTTTATTTAGAATTTTTTACTAATAATTCATTTTATATTGTTTACTCATGACCATGATTTCTTGATATGTTTTGAGAGTTTGCTCCACTTTTTTTTAAAAAATTAAAATAATTAAAATTGAATTTTTAAAATAAATATATTTAAAAATTAATAATCATAAATAAAAATTCAAGTATAAGTTAACATAATATCCAAATAAATAAATAAACATTCAAATTAAATAATTATATATTTATATTTTTTTTTATATAGGAGAAAATTATAGAAAACACAAAGCCAAAACCATCTAGACTCTACTATACCCATATCATCACTCAAACAAACATCAGAGATCTAGAGGATGAGGGCATGACAAAATTAAGGAGCAAATGTTGGCTGGTTGAAGCTCCATTTTTAGCAAGCCAATATGTAACTTTATTATAAGTATGCTTAAACACAAGCTCTCAATCAAAGTGATTGAACTGACGAATTTTGTTGATGATAGACTGATAAGGATGAGACATGAGATTATCATAAAAAATAAGATCCAAGGCGTTCAAAGCATCAGACTCACATATAATTTTCTTGAGACCTCTACTCCAGGTAATTTGAAGACCATGCAAGATTGCCAAGAGCTCAGCATGACCAATAGAATCACGCAGCACTCCATCGAAGCCCGACGAACCAGGATTTCCTAGAGAGCTTCCATCCACATTTAATTTGACAAAATCATGTGCCGGAGGCCACCACCACACCGGAATAGCACCTAGCTGCCTGTTTTTGCATGAAAATGACTATGTAGTGATGGAGAGTATGTTTACACTCTTTTTTAATTTATACATTTTACATTACTCTTATTACTTAGAAAATAAATCAATAATA
>PYAF01004937.1:151287-165475 GCA_007407185.1 Glycine tomentella | reverse complement strand
ATATATATTATTTCTAATTACTTTAAATTAATTAAATTAAATATTTTAAAATTAAATGATTAAATTAAATTATTTATATTTTATTTTCTAGAACTTTTGAAAATGATATGTGTAAATATTTTTATTGAAAAACATTGTCATATGTATTATTATAAGTAGATGTGCTAAGTGGTAGCTATTGCAAAGAACGAAATGATTAATAATTAATTAGAATAAATCTTATAAGTGGTCTAGAATTAGTTTCTTTTCTTATAAATCTTATAAGTGGTCCAAAAATTAATTAGAATAGAATAAATTTTATTAGATTGTTAATCGAAACATAATGGAAACGCGTTTTTATTCAACTGATAGGATATGTACATTAATTGTTTTGGTAGAAAGATAAATTAATCTAGTCTTTCCCACTTTACTTTTTTTTTTTATTTAAAAAAACAATTTTAATAGTAATTGAAGAAGAAAAAAAGTGGAGGATTTGTCTAACTCGTGAGAACGAGAAGACTTGAGTTGCGTAGTTACGTGAATTTTTTCATTCCATTTGTAACTTTTAAAAGTGTTTGGATTAAAAAAGAAAAAGAAGTAAATGAATGGCGTAGAGTTTGCTGATATAACAAAAAAAAAAGAATACTTCAAAAATTGGAAGGGTAATTTTGTAACAAAAAATACTGATATTTAAACGGAGACTCAATGATTTATTTTTCATTCCATTTTTATTTCATTTTGAATTGGAACAGAGTAAAGTTTACTGCTCTCTGCAGCATCAATCATCATCTTCTCATGTTTAGGGATTTTTCTCCAATTCCCTTCCATATTATCATTAATCTGTTTTTCTCCTTGGTTTTGTGGCTTTATTATACTACGCAATGTATTTGTCTGGTCATACTCCATATTTTTGAGATTAGGGTTTTCCAAATCATGTTTAGGGATTGTGATGCAGAGGCCTTTGGTGAAAAGGAAAGGAAAATAAATCAAACGATACTTTAGGTATATGCATATACTTTTCTTCTTTACCTTTCATATGCCTGTGCTCACGAACTACACGACCACGAGTTTTGGATGATTTTTTGGCCACAACTAGGTGTGGAGCCCACAAAATTAATGTACAGGAATGTACTTTTTTTTTTAAATATTAAGCTTTGGTAACGTAGCTTGCCCTGTGCTTGTGACAATGGTTGGTCCTGCCGTGTTATATATGCTCCCTGTTCAACCTTTGATATAGGTCGTGACACTTATTTAATGTGTAACTTGCCATTTAACCCATCCTAGTTATAATGAGACACGCAGTAAGGGTTCATATCAATTAAAGTTGTCAAAGAAAGTTCACATAATAGAAGGATCAAGTCAAAAATAATAATTGTGCAGATCAAATTATTAGTTTATTTAAGAAAGATAGATATTGAAAGACCATGATTTCCTATTCTTCTCTTGGTCGTGTATATATAGTATGGTAAAATTCAGCTTTAAAAATAACATTTTAAATTATAATGTTTATTAGAAATTATTAAAAAAGTGTTTCTACACTACAAATTTTATTTTTATTTGTATATTTAGTTATCTTTGTGGACCATACAAATTCAGCTTTAAAAATAATATTTTTTATTAATTTTTTGTGAAAAAAAATCTCTTGAGATGCCTTTATATATGTCCACTCTAAAAAAAATATTTTGAAAAAATATTGTTTATTAATTTTTATCCTTGCTAATTGAGATGGCTTGACTTGCTTTGTATTTCTATTTATTATAAAATTTAAGAGCTTAATATAAATAATGATGTTTTTATTAAATGAGAGTGTATAATGTCTATATTATTTATTCTAAATTAAATTCTTGAAAATTTATATTCTTCTTGTGACAAAAAAAATTCAACAGAGTCCATAAGCCATAAGTACAACTGCACAAGCCCATCCATTGTGTTGGCAGCGAAAGGAAGAGACAAGAGGCTTCACGTCGAGACTCAGCTTCACCTGGTAAACTTCACATACCCTACTGCTTCTTTTCCACTTTCTTTTCTATGCCTGAATTCCTTTGTGGGCTTTGTAGCTCAGTAGTGGGTACATAGGAAGAGGGGATCGAGAGAGAGGAGGCTGGGAGAGATAGAGTTGAAAGTGACTTGAACCTTGTTTAGCAACAAGGATATTATTATAGCACAAGATGTGTTTGTAAGATTTATCTTTGTGACTCATTTAAATAAATGTTATTTGATTTAATGAATAAATGGTATAAAGATAATTGGTTACAAAGGGAAGTTATTAAAGGATAATTGTTAATAAAATAATTATCTTAAACGTATTAACTGTTAAGATATGCAGTTATATTAAAAGATAAATGTTGTTATATTAAAAGATATTGTTGATACTGTTGATAGGATATAATGAAAAAAAAAAGAGAGATATCTAGAAAACTGAATACCATCATTGTCTGTCCATGAGAGTTGTATCAAATCCCTATAAAAGAAGATACAAGAATTGAAAGGGTCAAGACTCTGAGAAAGTATTCTACCATTAAAGGATATTCCCCAAAGAATCTACGAAAGCATTCTACTAATAAAGATCTTCCACAATTATGGATAAAGGTATGTTTATGTGAAACTCATAAATTCTAAAGATCATTTTTCATGTTCTTGATGTGATTGTTATTGAACATGAAATAATAAATACATTAATGCTTTCATGAGGTATCAGAGCACGGTTTAAGAATTTATGATTTTCCATTACTAAGTTTTTGTTGATGCAACAATAAAGTATTATGGTGGATTTTGAATCTTAATTTTCTACTTGTTGCAAATATTATTGATCAAATAATATTGATAGAATAATATCACATAATTGTTATTTCTCACTTGGTATGTCATATGTTCCAATGGATATCACGATAAAGTCCTGATGGTGTTTTCAGTTCAACATATATATATTAAATGCAAATTATCTTTCTTATTACTACAAGACAAAGACACATTAATGTTAGTGATGAAAAGTAAACAATAATGATTGATCACTTTATTGCTCTCCCTATTGTACCAATGCATATTTAAAATTGTATTTGATAAAGTGTATATGCATTGAAGTGTTGTGATCGAATGACTGTATATTTTGTTGACACTGAAAATTAATTATGATGTTAGAATGTGTTTGAATGTTGTTAAAATCTTATGATTTTAACATATTTTGTATTTTATGAAGTATTACAATCTTGGAATTAAAGTATGGTTAATTTGTTAGTCACCAAAGTGACCAAATTTGTATGAGTGATTTAATTCCAAATTGTATGTTCATTTCAAGTTTGGAATTATGTATGGTGAATTTGTTAGTCACCAAAGTGGCCAAATTCTTGATGAATTGATTAGTTCCAAACATTATGATTATGTTTCAATTACCATGATTGTGATGCTATGAATGATATAAAATTATTGTTTATGTTGTGGTATATTGAAGTTTATTATTATAGGAAAGTTAAGGATCAACCCAAAGGATGATTACTTGTTTTATAATAAATGAACATGAACGTTGATAATGTTGATACACTTCTAGTTTTATTTGGACGTCCAAAGATGACAAATATTTTAGTTGGGGTATGCATCATAATCAAATTATGAGAAATCTTATTAGCATAATTATAGTTGAATGTTGTGTATTAATGGATCCCCAAAGGTGAACATTAGTATACATTTTTATGATGTATGAATCTGTGAATTATGTTAGTATGTGATATGTATGATTCAAAGCATTAAGTTTTCAAATTTTATACCTTGCAATACTTGTTGCTACGCATTCGCTTTTCTCAATTATTATAGTTTTCAATGGACTAAACTTCTCTGAATGGAAAGAGCAGATTGAATTTTACCTTGGGGAAATGGATTTGGATTTGGCTCTTAGAGAAGAGAAACCTAGTGTTATTACTAATGCAAGCATTGAGAATGAAATAGTCCATTTTAAGAATTGGGAAAAATCCAATAAGTTGAGTCTAATGTACATGCGAATGAGCATTGCAAGCAACATTAAGTCAACTCTTCCACAAACTGAAAGTGCTAAAGAAATGATAAAACTTATGGAAGAGTGCTCCCAAACTGCTGACAAGTATCTTGCTGGGACACTAATGAGTACACTAACCACTATAAAATTTGATGGTTCACGTACTATGCATGAGCATGTTGTTGAAATGACAAATATTGCAGCAAGACTAAAGTCATTGGGAATGAATGTGGATGAAAATTTCCTGGTGCAGTTCATATTGAACTCATTACCGTCTGAGTATGGTCCTTTCCAAATGAACTATAATACCATGAAAGACAAATGGAATGTGCATGAATTGCACAATATGTTAGTTCAAGAGGAAACCAGAATTAAGAACCAGGGAATTCATTCCATCAATTATGAAAAACATCAAGGAGCTGAAAAGAAAGGGATTCCTTACGACCCAAATCACAAGGCCAAATAAAAAGTTTGTCCTTATGAATAATAGATTGAAACTTCCAGTGGAAGCTATTGGGACTTACCGTTTGATCCTTGACAGTGGACATCATTTGGACTTATGTGAAACTCTTTATGTACCTAGTATATCTAGGAATTTAGTTTCTATTTCCAAACTTGATAAAGCTGGATACTCTTTTAAATTTGGTAGTGGTAGTTTCAGTTTGTACAAGCACAATCATTTAATTGGCAATGGTACTTTATGTGATGGATTATATAAATTATGTCTTGATAATCTTTATGCTGAAACGCTTATGACTCTGCATCATAATGTTGGTACTAAACGTACCTTAATTAATGAATGTTCTGCTTACTTGTGGCATAAATGTTTGGGACATATTTCCAAAGAAAGAATTGTAAGATTGGTAAAGAATGAAATCCTTCCGGATTTAGATTTTACTAATTTGACTGTTTGTGTGAATTGTATCAAAGGCAAACAAACAAAACACACAAAGAAAGGAGCCACAAGAAGCACTCAGCTTCTTGAAATTATACACACTGATGTTTGCGGTCCTTTTGATGTTAACTCTTTCAATAAAGAGAAATATTTTATCACCTTCATTGTTGATTATTCACGTTATGGTTATGTCTATTTGCTACATGATAAGTCTCAAGCTATAAATGCTTTAGAGATTTACATTAATAAAGTTGAAAGACAATTAGACAGAAAGGTGAAAATTGTCAGGTCTGATAGGGGTGGTGAGTATTATGGAAGGTATGATGAAAGTGGACAACATCCGGGCCCATTTGCTAAATTATTAGAAAAGCGTGGTATTTGTGCTCAATACACAATGCCAGGTATACCACAACAGAATGGTGTATCAGAAAGGTGTAATAGAACCTTGTTGGACATGGTTAGAAGTATGTTAAATAATTCTTCTTTACCCATTTCATTGTGGACTTATGCTCTAAAGATTGCCATGTATATATTAAATAAGGTTCCTAGTAAAGCAGTTCCAAAGACTACTTTTGAACTGTGGACAGGAAGAAAACCTAGCTTAGGCACTTGCATGTTTGGGGTTGCCAGACAGAAATTAGATACTACAACCCACAAGAAAAGAAATCGGATGCAAGAACAATCAGTGGTTATTTCATTGGTTATCCAGAAAAGTCAAAAGGGTGTAGATTTTATTGTCCTAATCATACCACAAAGATTATAGAAACTGGAAATGCTAGGTTCATTGAAGATGGTGAAGTTAGTGGGAGTGAAGCACCATGTAAAGTGGCAATTCAAGAAGTGAGAGTACTAGTTCCTTTGACTTGTAGCTCTAGTAAAGTTGTTGTTCCTCATATTATTGAACCGATTAATAATAATGAAGAACAACAAATGAATGATCTCATTGCTCATGATGAAACTATTGCCAATGAACCGAATGAACCCATTGTAGAAGAATCACAACAAATAGCATTAAGAAGATCTCAAAGGGAAAGAAGATCTGCTAAGAGTCTGAATTTGACTTAGGTGTAAAAGATGATCCAGTAACATTTTCACAAGTCGTGAATAGTGAAGATGGTGGCAAGTAATTAAATGCCATGAAAGATGAGTTGAAATCTATGGAATAGAATGAGGTTTGAGACCTTATTGAGTTACCAGAAGGATGTAAGAGAGTTGGATGTAAATGGGTCTTTAAGACCAAACGTGACTCTCATGGTCACTTAGAACGGTACAAGACTAGACTAGTTGCAAAGGGATTCACTCAAAAAGATGGCATTGACTATAAAGAAACATTTTCACCAGTTTCAAGAAAGGATTCTCTAAGAATCATTATGGCATTGGTGGCTCATTATGATCTAGAGTTACACCAGATGGATGTGAAAACTGCCTTTCTAAATGGGAATTTAGAGGAAGATATGTACATGGACCAATCAATGGGGTTCATAGAAAAGGAAAAAGAGCACATGGTGTGCAAACTTAAGAAATCAATATACGGACTTAAACAAGCTTCAAGACAATGGTACCTCAAGTTCAATGATACTGTTGTTTCCTTTGAATTTAAAGAAAACACTGTTGATCAGTGTATATATCTGAAGATCAGCAGGAGTAAGTTTATATTACTGATTCTGTATGTTGATGATATCTTGCTTGCAACTAATGATCTTAGTCTTTTAAATGAGACTAAGAAGTTTCTCTCTAGTAACTTTGAAATGAAAGATATGGGTGAGGCATCCTATGTGATTGGGATAGAAATATTCTTTGATAGATCACAAGGATTGTTGGGTTTGTCTCAGAAAGCATATATTAATAAAGTTTTAGAGAGATTCAGAATGCAAAACTGCTCATCGTCTCCAGTACCAATTCAAAAAGGAGACAAGTTTAGTCTCATGTAATGTCCTAAGAATGAATTGGAACGAAAAGAAATGGAAGCAATTCCATATGCATCACTTGTTGGGAGCCTAATGTATGCTCAGACTTGTATGAGACCAGATATTAGCTTTGCAGTTGGAATGTTGGGAAGATACCAGAGAAATCGTGGTATGGATCATTGGAAAGCTGCAAAGAAAGTTATGAGATATTTGCAAGGCACTAAAGGTCACATGCTTACTTATAGAAGGTCTAGTAACCTTGAAGTGATTGGATACACAGACTCAGATTTTGTAGGATGTGTGGATACAAGAAAATCTACTTATGGTTATCTGTATTTTTTAGCTGAAGGAGCTATATCATGGAAAAGTGCAAAGCAGTCTGTAATTGTTGCATCCACTATGGAAGCTGAATTTGTGGCATGCTTTGAAGCCATGGTTCAGGCTAAATGGCTGTGGAACTTTATTTCAGGGCTTGAATTGGTCGACAGTATTGATAGGCCACTGAAAATTTATTGTGATAATTCTGCAGCAGTCTTCTTTTTCTAAAAACGATAAGTATTCAAAAGGTGCTAAGCATATGGAATTGAAATACTTTGCCATTAAAGAAGAGGTTCAGAGTGTGTATAGAACATGTTAGCACTAATTTTATGTTAGCTGATCCCTTGACGAATGGATTACCGCCCAAGACATTTATTGATCATGTATGTAGTATGGGCATTATGTTAGCTAATGAAAAAATGTTGATCATTATTGTAATTATTGACTATTGACACTCTGAATTCAGTGATGTTTAAGTTTTTGAAAATTATCCTATTTTCAAATTTATGTATACATGCATGTATGAATGATTATTTTGAAAAACAGGATTTGTCCCTAATGAAGACATAATAGTATTATTGTGGGACATTATAATGTAATTCCATTAAAGTATCATATTAGGAAGAAAAGCTAATATAGTGGTACATGGAAGGAACTATACCAATTTGATAGCATATAACTGCCATGACTCTTATTGGTTTTATTTCTGATCATGATTTATGATGATGCCAATGTATGAAAACTTTAGCCCTATGAATGCGCATTATAATTGTTTTCATTAAATCATGAAATGAAATTTATGACATGAGCCAAGTGGAAGAATGTAAGATTTATCATTGTGGCTCATTTAAATAAATGTTATTTGATTTAATGAATAAAGGGCATAAAGATAATTGGTTACAAAGGGAAATTATTAAAGGATAATTGTTAATAAAATAATTATCTTAAACATATTAACTGTTAAGATATGCAGTTATATTAAAAGGTAACTGTTAAGATATGCAGTTATATTAAAAGATAACTGTTGATAGGTGCAGTTATATTAAATGTAGTGGTTCAGTTTTCTTATAATGAAAAAAAAAGAGATATCTAGAAAACTGAATACCATCATTGTCTACCCATGAGAGTTGTATCAAATCCCTATCAAAGAAGATACAAGAATTGAAAGGGTCAAGACTCTGAGAAAGTATTCTGCCATTAAAGGATATTCCTCAAAGAATCTACGAAAACATTCTACTAATAAAGATCTTCCGTAATTATGGATAAAGGTTTGTTTATGTGAAACTCATAAATTTTAAAGATCTTTTTTTCATGTTCTTGATGTGATTGTTATTGAACATGAAATAATAAATAGATTAATGCTTACAGTGTTTTCCTTGTCTGCTTAATTTGTCTCATTACAATAACTAGTATATCCCTGATAAGTCACTAAAACAAAACAAAAAATTCTGTTTTGTTTAGCAACTAAGTAGGGGATCAATTATGTGGACAGGCTATTCTTGTAACCTTGTTAATCCATCAATCCCTTTCTTTTAAGTGTAACCTCAAATATATAGGTAGACTTCGTGGTTGCTTAATCAAACATAAGTAACTTTTTGGAATAGACCTGTATCCATAATTCAACATTAGTATGTGGTAGAACTTTCTCAACTAATGGAAATTCTTATATGTTGGAATGAAAAACAAACACATCATTTTGGTGTGTTTTCTCCATTATCCTATTAATTTTTAATAATAATAATAAAAAAACCCACTCACATTAATCCATGAGTTTTAATCAATTAAGATTTGATGATAAAAAATAATAATTTGACTGTTAAAAATATAAGAAAGAAAATAATATATTTTATAATTTTTTAGTATGCCGAATTGTATGTATATTTATTCAATATTGATTGATATAATTCATAATAATATAATCGAGTTTTTACTGAACATACATTTATTAAAAAAAATCTCTCTAATGACCATTTATTCGGCGAGAAGCCTTCTCGTGCTTTACACACGTTAAAAATTTTATTCTTCATTCAGTAAATAATAAATATTTATCTCATATTACGTAAGACCTCTATTTTAATATGTGAAAACAGGCGCATACTATGCTAAGTCAATATTATAATTATATATAAAATTAAAAGATAATCAATAAATCATTCAAAAATTATATTAACACTTAAATTTTTTTATTTAAACTTACGAGGATAAAATTAATTTTTTATAAATAATTAAATTGATAGTATTTTAATGACATTGTACTCATATATATTTCACCTTCAATTTATTTAAAATTAATTGATGTAATAAAGTCTACATTATAAAATTTAATAAATGCTCATTCATTGTTATTTTTAAAAATCACATAAAATGTTATTATATATAAAAATTTGAAAATAATAAATAAAAATAAAAGTATAATCGAGATGAACTAAAATATAACAAGTTAATATCACTTAAGTTAAAAAAGTCTTAACAAGTTAATATTATATGTGCATATTTTCCATTTAACAAACTTATCTTCGTATGATTATGACACTACTTACAATGTTTCAAACAACATAACAAAAATAACATAATCAGAAAAGGAAAACATATCAACGCAATTAGTAGCCAAACCTTAATTATTTTAGTGGATAGCTTTGAAATTTTATGTTAGTTCTGAATTTGTTTAATAGATTATAGATGTTGGTAGTAATTAGTATTTTAGGATACTTACTAATATTTTTTCATCAAATACTTTTAGGTTTCAACATTTAATTAGAGTTTTTAATAATGTTGTTAGTAGATAAATTATTTTAATCACCAAAATTTTATAACAATTGTGCCTCGTAACTTGTGAGGTTGATGAGTTAAGAGATTCACATGGTACCATTATCACATGTATTTACGAATGTCTTTCATAATTTTTTGAGGTTCTATATGTTTGTGCTCTTTTGTAACTTGTTTTATGTTATTAATCACTATTGGTTTATATATACAATTGATGTTCATTATGAGTGAACCTTAGTTTCCCGTTTGAGATTCAATACAATGATTCTTCCGAACAATTTGGATTAACCGTTGTATTGATTCTTGAATTGTCTGTTTGGACAGTTTGGGAAGAGTCATTTTTTTATAGTATATTCATATGTATAGGTTGAGTTTCTTTTCTTAAATTAGATGTCATTTCGGTATAATGCATTTCACTTTATTCTCCGGGTGCATACTTGATTGTGGTGGTATTGTTGTCACCGCTTTCATGTCGTGTACTTGGAGATCAATGCGAAATGCTGCCGAAATTTCATCAAATTGAAGAAAAGAGACATAACCTTTATGTATGAATCTACTATAAAAAATGTCTTCCTGAATGAGATAGGGCGACACCTTTAATGAAAAAAGTAAGGTTTTCATGCATGGAATAACTTCTGAGTATGACAAAGTTATTAATTAGATGGATCGAAGTTGGATGAATGCAAGTCGCATGACGACTGAGTATGAGGAAGCCGTTGAACAGTTTTTCGAATTTGCCTCCGAAAGAAGTAGACCGGATGAGGATGAGAGATACTTATGCCCTTGTATAAATTGTTTGAATGGGAGACAACAAGTACTAGACGACATATGAGAACATCTTCTGTATGATGGGATTAAGAAGAATTATACGACATGAATATGAGATGGTGAATTGACAGACATGCAAAGGGGGTCCCAAACTGAACCGCTTGATGTAGACATGAGAGATCAATTAGAGGATATGATTCGTGATCTCAGACAAAAGTCTTCTCAGCAAGCACATGCCCCTATGTATGAGACATTGGAAAGTGATTCATAGAAGCCGTTGTATCCAGGGTGCAAGAAGTCTTTGATGCTGTTGTCAGTTGTGTTAAGTTTGGTTAATGTCAAGGCTAGATATGGGTGGAGTGACAAAAGCTTCAGTTCACTGCTTCAGGTAGTTCAGGAATGCTTCTAGATGAAAACACATTGCCAAAAGTTTCTATTAGGTGAAAAAGTTACTTTGTCCGATGGGTATGGAGTATAAAAAAATTCATGTTTGTCCTAATGATTGCATATTGTACAGAAATGAATTTGAAGAAATGTATAAATGTCCCAGGTGTGGGGTATCATGGTACAAAGTGAAGGATGATGACGACTGTAGTAGTGATGAAAGCAAAAAGAAAGGCCCCCAGCGAAGGTGTTGTGGTATCTTCCGATCATTCCAAGGTTTAAGCATCTGTTTACTAACAGAGATGACGCAAAAGACCTTACATGGCATGCAGATGGGAGAAACTATGATGGAATGCTCCACCATCCTACTGATTCCTCCCAGTGGGAGAAACTATGATAGAATGCTCCACCATCCGATCATTGGCCACCAGACCCGTCGGTGTCGAGAAACCACTGGTTCATGTGGATCCTGCCACTTGGAAGGCTGATGGTCCCCATGAAAAGAAATTGAGGATATATTTGGGGATCGTCGCTCAGGATAAGGTAGATGTCACAATTGGTAATTGGAAGGAAGTTCCTGCAGCTCAGAAGGATTTGATTTAGGAGGACATTCAGGTATTAGAATTAAATGTTCAATGTCAATGTAATTGGTTGTACTAATACAATTAAAATGTTATTGTAACTGTGAAATGTGTTTTTTGTATCGTAGGCTGAATTTGATATACCTGAAGCGTTTGACAAAAGGACGAAAAAGAAAATTCTTCAGACAGTAGGAGAGCAATGAAGGCAGTTTAAGTCAGATTTGACTTCCAAATGGGCTATGGCACAAGGCAAGGAGGAAGACGACGACATGGTCTGTGAGAAATATGGAATCAACAAAGAAAAGTGGCACCAATTTGTGATAGTCGTAGAGCCGCTTCATGGGAGGTTATTTGACTTGCATTGTTTTTGAATTTGGAAATTATGCAGTATTTTCAAGTGCATGTTGTTGACAACTATCTGTGTAATTGTAACAGGATGTTAGAAAGAAGGCTCAGGCCACCCAGAAACTAAACACTGCCCCTCACGTGTTGTCTCGTGGGGGTTATGATTTATTAGAACAAAAGTTAATGGAGGAAAAACAAAAGAAACGATTGGAGGAAGCAACCCAATATGGGAGCACCGAAATAATCATTCATCCTCCATCTCCTGTTAGACGACACGTGAAGTGGAATATGGATCGAACAAAAAAATCAGGAGACATGACATCTGAGGCGGCACGTGAAATTGCAGAAAAAATTGTAAGTTAATTATTTTTTCAATGGTCATTAATTACAAAACTCAAAAAATTTTAAAACTCATGCATTATTTATGTTGATTGCAGGATACCCTGGAAGAGAAATTAACACAGGGTAGATTTGTCGCCAGTGGACGTCAAGATATACTAACTGTTGCCATTGGGTGACCAGAGCACTCAGGTCGTGTCCGTGCTGTTGGACCCGGTATGACGACCAAATAATACTTCGGACCGGCTTCAACATCTCGCACGTCTAAGTCCATGAACCTAGAAGACTTGGATCAACTGAAACAAAATATTTGAGAAGAGCTGGAGGAGTGGATCATTGAAAAAGTGACTCAACAACTCATGTTGTCCTTCAACTACATGCAGTCCCAGATGCAGTCTCAGGGATTCATACTGCCTCCTAAGGTTGACGTTGGTCCTTCTAGTGTCCATGTCAGCATGAAGGAAAGCTGTGTCGATCCATCGGGGCAAGACCCTGACACGGGTGCATCAGACAGGCATCGGTTGTATGTTGATGACAATCCTCCCAGTCTGGTTTCCCTTGGAAGAATTTGTGAGGGATCGACAACCGTGCACTACGTCCCTTTGACCAATGATCAGGTAAAGGTGGGTGTTGAGGAAGTTCGAGATGCTGATGCTTGCATCCCTGTACTCACTGAAGAGGTTTAGTTAGTGGGGCAGACCTTTAACTCCTTCCTTGCTTGGCCAACACATCTTGTACATGCTATTTCGAAAAATGTATTTACTTTTTGTTGTGTTTATTATCATTTAAAATGGATTAATTTGTTACACATAAATTGTTGACTGTCATTGAATTATGTTTATTAATTGTGTAGGATAAACAAGGACTTGAGGGACCGACGAAACCTGTACATAAGTCGGAACCTGATGATGATCACCTATACCAGATCGCATTGACCATTCCCCAATTAATGCTTAGACCCATGCAGGTGCTGTGGGATACTACTGTGTTTGAGGTGTATAATTATGACGTCCCCTTATACATTAAGTATGAAGTTTTCTGAAATAATACACGGCGGTCCATGTCTCAACATCTCTATTTTACAATTGTGGATTCTATAAGTCACTTTACATTACAGTCCATTACATTGCTGGTTGTTTCAAAATAATGCACAATTTACTTTATTTTAAAAACAATAGGCATATGAATGACTTAAGTCTGCAATCGGATAATGTCTCTGTGTATGGATTCCTTGAGCCATAGTCCATACAGAGATCTGGCCAATTGCAATTTGAATCTGAAGACTATATTAAGAAATGGATGCAGACTTCGCAGAAACATGTATACCTAGCAGCGTACTTGAATGGGTAAGTAAAATTGTACAAATCAAATTAAATAATTAATGTATTATAATAACTCAATGTTCTCTGTAACACCCCAAAATTTTGGAATCACAGTCAATTCTTGGGGTAAGACATTAACTAGAGACAGTACAGAAGAAATTAGGGAAAATGACGAAAATACCCTGGACATTTTGAAAATGACCAAATTGCCCCTAGGCATTCTAACAAGATATTTGAAGGAGGACGTTATAAATACTCTTAGATGGATGGAAAATGAGCAAGAGTACCCTTAGGGTGATACATACAGAGATACCTTGAACATTTTTAGAAATGACTATTTTGCCCCTAGGGTAGGTGGTGAAATTACCAAAATACCCTTTTGGTCAAAAATACCCAGATGATTTTAGAAAATTGTGGGAACCTGAGTATGGGATAGAATACTTTTAGCCAACACACTATTACCATGATTGGAGTCAGAAAACCCTAAACAGTAATTTTTAGGAATTTTGGGAGATATTCTGAAAAGAGCTTGATATAGACTAATTCAGACATCAGAAAATTATAAGAAAAGTGTAGACATAATCTATGGAGTTTTCTCT
>PYAF01004937.1:121643-151187 GCA_007407185.1 Glycine tomentella | reverse complement strand
TTGTATTAAGGGACTATAATTATATGAATCGTGGTGAGGGAAAGCCGCTTTTGTTACAATTAAATTACACAAAATTTGCAAGCAAAGAGAAAAAGAATTTTTGTGAAAAATTTATAACTAATTTGATTTCAATACAAAACGAACACAATATTTTATCTAAAATGAACCAAGCACGAGAGGGTAAAGAGAGGCGTTACATTCTCCAATGTAGCGCACATTGACAACTGGTCGTTATATGTCGTAAGGAAAATGTTGTTGTGTGGTTCTATTCCTTGCACAATAAGCTAGATAACTACTTGAAAGGAAGTAAGTTGTAATTTCTAAAACATTTACTTTATTGTTGGAAAGACATGGATATGTTAATTGTACAATATGCATGTATGTTTTTCTTACTAGTGCTTTGAAGGGATTCAATGATACTCAAGGAACTAAATCCAAAGCTACTCCTAAATGGATTGCAATTAAAGTAAGTAATTTAAACAATGGTTGATGTCTTCATTTTACTTTTATTACAATTTACACTAATTTCCGTTTAACTTTGAATATGTTATTCAACTTAGTGTAATAGTAAAAAAGAAACACTGAGTGTGGCTATTATGTCCTACATTGAATGTCAACGATAGTACAAGGAAGCTTCAGGGATAACTGGGACACGGTAATTTTTTACTTCAAAACTAATTTTATTTGTTATTCTTATTTTTATTTATACTTATTAAGTTATGTTTTATTATATTATGCAGTATTTTACTGATCCAAGACCATTGGAATCAGTGAGATTGAAGACAATTCGGATTCAGTGGGCAATATTTTATCTTAGAGTTAGAAATGAAACACTATGTGATTAAGGGATTTTTAAACAATTGTATAAATGATTTAACTACAATTGCTTATAGTGTATTGACATTATTGTTTTCTTTGACCATTAAAATTCATAGTAACTTTTTATCTATTGTGAAACTATTTGTCTGTTTTTAAATTTACAGGTTTGGGTAATATTTAAAAAATAAACAATATATAAAAAAATTGCAAAATTAACATCAATTTTTATTGAAAACCAATGTTGATGTTGATTAATCAACATCAGTTTTTAGTATAAACTGATGTCTTTTAACATTAAACAACATCGATTTTCAATAAAAACTGATGTTGATTGACAAAAAATAACATCAATTTTCAGTAAAAACTGATGTTAATTAAAAAACATCAGTTTTCAATAAAAGCTGATGTTGATTCAAAAAAACAACATCAGTTTTCAGTAAAAATTGATGTTGATTTATTAAAAACATCAGTTTTCATTGAAAATTCTGATGTTGATTCAAAAAAACAATATCAGTTTTTAATAAAAACTAATGTTGATTTACAAAAAACAACATTAGTTTTCAATAAAAGCTAATGTTGATTCACAAAAACAACATCAATTTTTAATGAAAATTGATATTGATTAAAAAAAAACATCATTTTTTTGCTAAAAACTAATGTTGTATATTTTTGTTAACATCAATATTTTAAAACTGATGTTAACGTTGAATCTTTTAACATCACTGGTTTCAATATTAGGTAAAAACTAATGTTAAAAGTCCAAAAAAAAAAACTGATGTTAAAACCTATTTTCTAGTAGTGATGGACAAACTTTGTCGAACAAGTTTTAGTAGTATCTAGAGGTACTGAAAAACATTCTTTCTAACATATACTTTTACAAAATCAAGAGAAATGAATATTTAAATATGACTGACAATTTTTTTTGCATTTTACAATAAATTTCAATGAGAATGTGATAAAATTAAAAAATATGTCAGAACATGTCTTATTAATATTTTTTTTTCATAAGAATGTTTCCAAAATTAAACTTTTTCCCAAATTGTATGAGTAAAATTTCAAATGTCTCTTTTTAAATATAACATAAGCTAAATTAAACCCAACTTAGTAAAAAAAGCATTTCCATAAATTTCGATGTCCAAACAATTGTAATGATCGACTTAAACTCAGAACAAAACCTATTTTTATACCATGTAAATTCTTACACATTATAATCCTATATGTGTATCCATCCATGCACCCCAACAAATGAAGAAAAGGAATATAAAAAAAAGGTGAATTTGCCAAAAACAAATTAATGCATGCTAACATTAACATAATGCGACATAGGACATCATTTAATTGTGAATAAAAAGGATTGCTCAACCCAAATTCTTCTCCTAGTTACTAGTATAAGCCATGTCATTTGGCATATATATAATAATCCATATCCATATAAAAGTACATGTCCCAAAAATTGAATTCAACTACAACCCCACCAAAGTAATGAATTAATGGCCAAGCGCCACTCTCGCGTTGACGCCCGCGAGTGCCAGGCTTGACGGCTCTACGTACAACCTCATCAATTCCACTTTATGGCTTTAATTTCCTAAGCATGCAATATTATTGTTTTTAGACACCCTCAAGTTGAGGAACATATACACGTTTACGACCACACCAAATTCCGCTTCTTTCTAAGTGTGTGTATACATAGATTTTGTTTTATATATATTTTGAGGTTCACCCTTAATGTCTTCTTAATTCTGTGCAAAAGAGGATTCATCACCACCATGTTGCAGGATGTTGTCCACCCCTCAACACCGGCTGAGCAACTCCCCAGTGTAATCACCTCAAGCTTGTTACGTTTCATGTCTCAATCATGTATATTTAGTGTTAATGCATGTATTGGAACTAAGCTATATATATATATATATATATATATATATATCTTTGTGTCACAAGTTTGTTTGGATTGGGCTTGTTTTTTTCTTTCAAAATAATGATTTCACACTCCAAGAGTGTGTAAACCTTGGGAGGGAAGAGAAAGATAGGAAAGAGACCCCAGAAAAGAACAAAAAAAAGTCTAAATTGATGTAAGGATTAATAGCGTGTTTGAAAACCCATTGAGAAGTAAGAAAATCTCATCTGAGATGTGAAACCAAACATGCTCTTTCTTACGAATTGTAGAAATTTTGATGGTTTTTCTCTGTGGTACTCTTTCTTATATTTTGTGGCCAATTATTACTAATTTCTCTAGGAATTAATCGACTAATTGATCCATTCCTGCATTTTAATTCTTTCTTTCCATGCATGAATCATGAATATGGTTTTGTTAATGTTTGCTGGCATGTTAATTAATTTCATCCTAATTAGTCCTCTGAGAAACCTGAACAATATTTCCCTCATTTGGTTATATTCCTGGAGTTAAGTGGAAGCGGCTAGTGCTATTACCCATCTTAGAAAACCTACAAGCCATGTTCACAATTTGTGGGACGGAACGTTTTCTTTCCTTTATTTATATGGTTGGAGAGCATAACGTAATTTTGTTGACCGAACAATTAGGAAGGAATCAAAGACTCCATGACAGTAAGGCTCAACTCTTTTTTGATATTTATTATCATCCAATGGCCCTACCACCAAAATGTTTAATGTCATTTTCAAAGGGGCAAAGTTGTAAAAATGGTGTAGCATTTCCGTGATAGTAATTTAGACATAGCTTTCGGTTCTTGTGGAATATATATATATATATATATATATATATATATATATATATATATATATATATATATCTTTGGGGGCTTGTCGTGTAACCTTTGCTATTTTTTGATATTCTTTATTCAGTTGGATAGGGAGAAGGGGTCTTAGTGACAAACAATTCATATGGATAGCATATATAGCTTTATGGGGTTCTCTTCAAGTGGCTTTCAATTCCCATTGAAGTTCAAATTTTCCACTTAAAATGAACAAAAATAACATAGCATGAGGTTCCTTGTTGGTTTTTGCATACTTGTATTTCATACTAACATTGGCTACCTTGGCTCCTACCTGTCACATGAAGGCATAGATGCACATCATTTTCACCAATAAATAACCCAACAATGCAAACCCTTTAGGAAAATTGCTCTTCAGTCTGGTACCAAATATGGACAAAACTGACTAGACTATGCAACCAACCAGTCATATGTAGAATTCTTCGTTGGGGCCTTTACACATTGATTTATATCGTTTTCTTCTTGATAAATAAGGAAGGGGGTGTTGTGGCAGATACTATTATATCATTTGGCATGTCTTTCACTTTTGAATGGCCACTACATCTACAAGCCAAAGCTTCAATTGATTAGAGAATATTAGCTTTTGAATTTCTTTGCTGTTCTAAGTGATCAGATCAGACTCATGTCTATCAACAAAAAGGGGAACTGGATTCAGATTTCAAACCCATCATAATGAAGAAAAAAAAAAACTATAGAGAATCACGTTTCCTAGTTTGTTTATAAAGAAGAAGCTTTGTTAAGACTATTCTCAGGCTGTGTTTTAGTAGTTTATAGTAAACATGTTGTTCACAATGCTTATATGTCACCACTCATTGCAGGATGAGATTTCAGGCCCAATTAGTGCACGAATATTCGAACTTTGCGACCCCGATTGCTTCCCACACACTGCAAAATTCTGAGGTTACCTCCAGCTCAAATTGTTGCCATGAAGAGAAGTCCTCATATGCCACAACCATATCTCCACCTTTAGATGTAGTAGACAACAATAAGATGATCAATAGCAATAACAGCAACATAGTCACCACTACCTCATCTAGCACTACCACAACCAGAACTACAACCAACAACAACAACGCAACGAACAGCAATAATCTTTCTATCTTCTTTGACACTCAGGATGAAATTGACAATGACATCTCAGGCTCCATAGACTTCTCATCATTTCCTTCTTTTGTCGTTCCACCACTTCTCCCAATCTCAACCCAGCAGGATCAGTTTGATTTCTCTTAAGCTCAGCCACAGGTGCAACTATCAACAGCAGTAGGTTCAATGTTGAAGGGCCTCTCTCACTACCCTACTGATCCTGTGATTGCACCCCTTATTAGAGCTCCGCTACCATCTGTTTTTGATGATGATTGCATATCTTCCCTCCCTTCTTATGTGCCTCTCAACCCTTCATCGCCCTCTTGCTCTTATCTCAGTCCTGGCATTGGAGTGTACATGCCTCCTCCTGGTTCCCTTAACACTGCCTTATCTGCTGACAGTTCTGAATTGTTTGGTGGGAACATTCTACTGGAATCTGAACTGCAGGCACATGAATTGGACTACCAGGGAGAAAATGGTGGAATATATTGTACAGATTCAATTCAAAGGGTGTTTGACTCCCGAGACCTTCAGCTATGTGCAATTTCGCAAACCAATTAGAGTTTAATAGGCATACATTGTCGGTATAAAAGTTTTTACATTGTCAATCAATCAGAAACCATCGTTGATATGACCTTTAAAATAATTATTATAAAAATTAACAAATTTACTGTATTTGACAATTTGTGATTTGATAATAATGTAAAAAATATTTACACTGTTAGTGCATTATTATTTATTCTCTCTGTCGAACAGTCAATAAACTAAATGAAAATTTTCAGTTCCAATGTTCAATGTGTTCAGAATAAGGAAAAAGAAGTTTACTAATGCTTCAAAGGTTACTATACCTTGCAGCAGTGAAGTTTTTATTTTAAAATTAGAAGAGGCTTTATCAGAGGTGGACTTTTGGGGGAAAGCTCAGGGTCCACAAATCTCTAAACTATAAACTCATAGGTGCCCCATGACCATCAAATAGTAGTTAGCACAAGATATGAGTCCCTTTATAAAGTCACATGCATTAAAAAATACTATAAATTTGGCCTAGCAAGAAGAAATAACCACTTTCATCCAAAAGAAAAATAGAAAAAAGGATAATAAACTGTAGCATCATTAGATAGAAAGACCCACTTCAAGGGTGGCAGTGTTATATCTCTTTCTACAGTCTCTATAAAGTTAATGTGCAGTTTTTAATAGTGTGTGAGCCAACATCTTTCCACTTTGTGTTGAATAAGTAAGAAATTTATCTTTGATTATAATTTCTCTCTCAGGCACTTGGTAATGAGAGTCAGAAACTTATAGCTGGGGCTGGAAGTTCTGCCACTTTGGCACTAGAAATCTCACACTTGGAGGACTCTACCTTGAAGGTTGGAAAACTCTCTGTTGAGCAGAGGAAGGAAAAGATTCATAGATACATGAAGAAGAGAAATGAAAGAAATTTCAGCAAGAAAATCAAGGTACTACATCTGAACACCAACATTAACAAACAAATTTCAAATCTTATTTTGTTATACATGATTTCCAATCTATTGCATCAACCAAGCCTTATGCAAATTTTCAACATTCAACTAATGATGCAAATTTTTTTTATAAAAAAAAAAAATGCAGTATGCTTGCCGCAAAACTTTGGCGGATAGCCGGCCCCGGGTTAGAGGAAGGTTTGCAAAGAATGATGATTTTGGAGAGAGCCATAGACAAGGAAGTAGCAATCATGAAGATGATGATGAAGAGGTAAGATTCCCTTAATTGGATACTGTTGTTCAACTTGCCTTAGTCTAAAAATTAAAATACAAAAAATTCGATATCACTTTTACCTTTTCAATTATCTGATGCTATATTCCTTCCAATTTTTGTACTTGCAGATAATTGTGAAAGAAGATGATGATATGGTTGATTCCTCAGATATCTTTGCACATATCAGTGGATTGAACTCTTTCAAATGCAACTATTCCATCCAGTCCTTGATTTGAATTAAATTAATAGTTTGACTAGTGAAAGCTTATCTATATAATTAGCTTCTGTAGATTAATTTTGGTAGGACCCTTTTCCCATCCCGGTTCTCTAAAATCCGGGTTTAATGGTTTGAGTAAACTGAATAAACGGGTCCAAATAAATATACCAATAAGTTAAGTGAGTTAGAAACGCACAGAAATTAGAAACTGTATACATTTTTGCAGATATATATTATATTTTTCATTAAGTTTTAAACGAACATGGAGTTCTTTTATAAATATTTAGGAACTTGCTTTTAAGTTGTTTTTTTTCTTATGATGGGTTGCTTTTAAGTAATTTTACATGCTCTAATTATTATTTTTTTAAAAGGGATTAAATTGATTGATAATTATTGAAGCTAAAAAACATTTATAATGTTATGGACTAAATTGATGTTGTATTGATTTATTGGTTTAACTAAAATAAGAATATTATGATAACTGTAAGTATAGAGTAATTTTACATTATCATTTAATCATTAATCATTATATTAGTATAGAATAATTTTATACTATTATTTAATCACTAATTCTTGGTATAACTTTTAAAATAATTATTATAAAAGTTAACAAATTTATTATATATGATGGATTGTGATTAAATGAATTATAAAATTATTTTACAATCTAGTCTATATTTATTTTCTTAAAATTAAATGATGGTAAACCTTAAATCCCATAGTAGCGCTAAACTAGGTTAAGCTTGCAACTCTTATTGGCTAACCTGGTGACAATAGAACACTTTTGTTTGGACATTTGCCTACTATAAAGATTAGAAGAGGTCCACAATGGATGGAAAGATAACAGTTATACTTCTATTTCGGTAACTTTTAGAATATTTGGCAAAATTCTCACTAAACTTTTAGAATAGTTTATTCGTTAAAAAGTATAGTTATCTTTTTTTCTTCACTGCAAAATAATTTAATTGTCAGCTTTCTAGTGATAAATGATTTATGCTTATATCGCGAAGATAATTGAAGGCAGGATTTTTTATTATTTTAATTTTCTAGTTTATCAAGGAAAATTTATTTTAACTAATTCGGAGTTTGGACCGAAGATAAATAAAATTTAACTAAGAATTATTTTTGTCAAAGATTAAACTCACTAATATATCAAATAATTTAAATTTAACTTTAACACATTAATTATTTACGTTGAATCACTTGATTAATTAAACGCAGGATTTGATTTCACGATTTTTCTACCATCATTAATAAAATATTGACTAAATGATATCTTTATTCTTTTATATTATTGTTTAGATTTAATTTAGTCATTTATCTTTAAATTTATTTTCATTTGATCATTCTGGCAGTTTAAAATCAATGTTGCTAATAATTTTAACATAACTACAAGTAAAAATATTCATAAAACAATATTTATTGGTCGGAATATATTTTTGAACACATTATAAAGATAGTGATGATTTTTAGTCACACAATAATAATTAAAAAATTATTAAAAATCCTTTGCAAAGAACTTTACAATTTTTGTGGTCAATTTCTCTTATACAGCTTCATGAATCTTAAGATTGATTGAGGGATTTTGTTACCCTAGGTATTTCAATGAACATAGTCAAAAATCAAATAATTTTGTTGAAGCATGTGTACGAATCAAATATTTCATGTAAATTTTAGGAAACTTGGTTTGTTTTGATTTATGCTTTGAGTCTATATTTTCTGCAAACAACATTTTCAAAATTTGTTTGAGGGATTGGTATCATGCAAGTAACATTTAAAAAAAAAAAAAAAAAAAGAGAACGAATTGGGTTAAGTATATGGGTTGGAGAAACCTATTTTCTATAGCATGAGTTTACCATACTTCTCAATTCTTTCAATCTATGCATCCATTTGTTGCAGAATTTAGGCAGTTTTGATTGGAATGCATCAATGTGGAGTCTCCCTCAATCAATTTTAAGTTTCAGCCTTTTAGGGAAGCATATGATAGAAATCGAGTATGAAAATTTTAAAGTTATTCACATAGAGATTTCTAATTTTTAAATATTATTGTAGCAGTTAAAAACTGTCATTATGTTAATTACATGTGCATAAATACATCTAAAATAGAAATTATTATTTAGTTTAAATATGTCTTTAGTCCTTTAAGAATAGGGTATCTGTTTTAGTTGCACAAATTAAAAGTTGTTATTTTTTCAATCCTACAAAATCGTAAAATATTTTTTTAATCCTTATATGTATATGCATTAGTGGATGTCAAATGACGAATATTAAATTCACAATTTCTGACAATTTTTGACCGTCACATTTGGCTTTTAATGCAAATTTTAAAACACGATTTCTAGCCATTAAAACCTCCAAATTGCATGAAAAAATTAAGAAAAAAATCAAGAATAATGTAGAACATGACGTTGGGACTTCCGACTATAGTTTTGTTCCTACAACCATGTTTCTCCAACCGAGAGGATAACCAAGTGGTGACCATTCTATAGAAAACAAAAAATACATGAAAATTCCCTCACATAGTATTAGCACCAAATTCCTTGTTGTTCCCTAAAATACTTCCTGCCATCGTGTTGCAACAAAAGCTACAGAGAGTTTCCCTAGAGGTATAATTCATTAATCCCCCCACTTTGGATTTTGCCAAAACCCCAATAACCTCAACGCTCCTCTCAAATCCAGAATCGGCACTCCGAAGCAGAACGGGAATGGCGGCGCACTCCACAGCCTTGCGGCGGTTATCAGGGAAAGAGCCGAGGGAGTAGAGTGTCGTGGCGGCTTCTTTTCTTTCTCTTCCCTTTCCGTCGCGGAGGAGTGTCACGAGGGCGCGGCAGTCGGAGGGGGCAGAGGAGGAGAGGACGAGAGAGATTAAAGGGGAGAGGAGGCCCTCGGCGACGAGGCCGACGTTGGCGTTGTCGTCGAGGGAGAGGTGATGGAGAGGGCGGGGTGGCAGAGGTCGGCAGCGGAGATGTGTTGGAGGCAATGGATAAGAGGCTCAATGGACCCATCGTTTCGTCCAACTCTAACGGCGGCACCGCCGTCGGACGATCTTCTCCTATGCTTCAACCAAACTACAGTAGCCGATTAGTTCAGGTACACTTATTCATCCTCTCAATTTTAAGTTCTGCACTTGCTGAGCTACATCGTAAACCCTAGCTGTCTGTCACTAACGCAGTGTTTGGTTGAAAATTTATATTTAAATGGTGTGCTGCTTGCGTTATGTTTGCTTCAGTATGTGAATTAATTGTGTGAGTCTAATTTGTCTCACTAGTTTGGGTTTTTTCATTGTAATATTGTGGGTTTGTGGCGTGGGAATTTGTTAAGTGAGATTTTTTTATTTGTAATCGTGGGTTTTTTCATTGTAATCGTGGGTTTTATGGTGTGTTATACGAAGATTGACCTTCAATGGATAAATCATGTTCATTTTCAACATTGTAGGTATTCTGTTGTCCCCAAGACTAAAAAGTGTTTAGAGGACATCGACAAATTCATTAGGGTGAATCATTTTGATGAATGTGGCATTATCTATTGTCTTTCAAGTATGGACTGTGAAAAGGTTGCTGAAAAATTACAGGTTAGTTCTTCTCATTAGTCATCACCAATGTTGTTAAAACGTAGTGCCAACGTAGAAACTGTGGGGGTGAGCAAAAACGTGAAACGTAAACAAAATATAAGAGTTTACTACATACATAAAAATAAATAAAAATCCAACATATATATAACTAAAACACACCAATATATAAGTTATCACAGATTTAAGTCCAAACACTAAGGAAATAATCTCAAACTATATTTAATCAAAGTTTAGAGAAATAATCTCAACTAAAAAACAATAGATAAAAAATAAATCAATACACGAAAAAAATGCATGGATATGTATTCAAAATGGGAAATGGGAAATGGGAAGAAAGAAATAATGGGTCACAGACCATAAAAAAGGGGAAAAAAGAAATGGGTTGAAAGTAAAAAAAAAAAAAAATTCACAACAAAAAAGGGGGTAGAAATAAAGAAAAGAAAAAAGAATAATCGATGACGCCAGCCCGAAGAGTGAAGGCACCTACGGTAGTCAGCCCTCATAAAAGAACTTTGGGCTTGAAGGCTATAAAAAGCACGGGCCCACCCCTACTTTACAGAAATTCAATATTAATACAAGAAAAAGAGCTGGTGTAAATTTATATCCACAATATGAACTACGTTTGCAGTTTCAACAATTATGGTGACCTACCTGATGAAGATGCAGCAGCGCACCAAGAGAAAAGAAGGAAGACGGAAGCTTGAAAAGAAAAGGAAGACCAGCAACGCACCAAGAGACCCAACGCCCGCAGAGAGGAGGAGAAGTTGACGGTGTGTAAAAAACGCTTAAATGACATGTTTTTATCCTTTTTTTTTAAAAAAACTGAGTCAACTCGGTAAATTCGCCGAGTCAACCGAGTTTACCGAGTTGACTCGCCGTTTCAACCTATTTGCTTCAAAAACTGTTTCAAGATACGTTTCAACACGATTTTGAAGGCAGAAACGTAGAATCGTCCGTTTTAACCGTTTTAACATTACGTTTTAACAACAATGGTCATTACTTTATATTTTGTATATTTGACTAGAATATATGATGTGATGAATTGGCTGTGGTTTTCTAGCTTGCTCTAGCGTTTCTTTCTTTTTTCATTATGGTTCATGTTTGTGTTATGTTTTGCTGTTTCTACATGATGATATGGGTATCTAATAAAACCATAAGTGCACTTTGGTGACCTTCCTGCACATGGAGCCTGGTTTTAACAAGCTGCTTGATTTATTTATTTTTATGAAAAAAATTGTGGAAATTGACATCTATTTTTCGGCTCATGAATACATTATCTAGTTATATTCATTGTTCAGGAATGTGGGCATAAATGTGCATTTTATCATGGTAGATGGACCCTGCTCAACGTGCCTCTGTTCAAAAGCAGTGGAGAAAAGATGAGATCAATATAATTTGTGCCACTGTGGGATTTGGAATGGGTATATTTACTTCCTTGCTATGGCTTACTGCAATGATTAATTGAATGGGATCATATTTTTTAGTTGGTATTTCAGGTATTAATAAACCTGATGTCCGCTTTGTAATCCATCATTCCCTCCCAAAATCTATTGAAGGCTATCATTAGGTACTGACAGAACATAAAAATGTGCGTTGGCATATAAGTTTTGCTTCTGTTGGCTTACATGTATGATATATATTTTCCTTTCAGGAATGTGGACGAGTTGGTAGAGATGATCAACGTTCATCCTGTATATTATACTATACCTATAGTGATTATGTTAGTATCAATTATAACCTATTTACTTGAATATAATTTGTATGTTTCTTGAAACTAAGTTAACACTCATATTACTAGCAAATCATATGAAGCAAGTGATGATTGAGATCCTATCTCCTTACCTCCTTTTATTGCTTATATCTAATTGCATCTCATATTTACATATACGAGTTAAGCATGTGTTAAGCCAAGGAGCAATAGAGCAAAATTCCATGACATCTGGATATAACCATTCGAATATGATAAATTTACGAAGGATACTAGAAACAAACACTGAAAACCTTGTGTGAATGGTAATTTTTTAAAAAGAACTTTAAGATTCTATATTTTTTTATTATGTTACTAATTCTTTCTCTTGAACTGTCTTAGGTTAGTTATTGTGAAAATGATGTTGATTGTTGGCACCATTAGGGCCATTGGAAATGGTCTTGGGATGCCTCTCATGACATTGTTGTTCGGGGAACTGATTGATAGCTTTGGCAATAACGAATTTGGCTCCGACGTTGTCAAACAAGTTTCCAAGGTATAATCACAGAACTAAGTAGTGATGCACAACACTAATTACTTTAAAAATGAGCTAAATAAACTTAGCTTTATTTCATGACATTTATGAGGTAAAAGAGTCCTGATATCACATCTAGTATTGCAATTTAAGACATGCGTGTGATTTGTGAAATAACTTTGCTATGCAGATGTCATGACTTAGTGGTTACTTGTCAAAATTGCAGGCCTGTCTGAAATTTGTGTACTTAGGAATAGGCACTGGTCTAGCTACTTTCCTCCATAAGTATATTCTGTAATTAAGATCAATTCAGTTTTCATTACATCAATACTATCTAATATGAATTTTTTTGACATAAAAAATAGACATAATCTAGAAAAACAATTTTCACTTTTCAGAAGTGACTTGCTGGATGATCACAGGAGAAAGACAGGCTGCAAGAATAAGGGGCTTGTATTTGAAAACTATACTAAGACAGGATAAAGCTTTCTTTGATAAGGAAACCAACATTGGATAGTTGATAGGGCGGATGTCAGGTGACACTGTTCTCATACAAGATGCTATGGGTGAGAAGGTATTATTACTATGCTCACGTGCATTATTGCATTAATTCAAGCAACCATAGTAGGAATATGCTTAGATTGCAGAAAGGTTGCTTGGAGTTTAAAGTGGAATCTACAACTTATGACAATAATATACTCGGTAAGATGTATTCAATGTAAGTACCTTCAAATTGCTAGCTGCTACATTATTATACACTTATGTGAAATGAATTAAGATGTGATAGTGATGCATACATATATATTAAATTGATAACATGAGTTACCTAAACAAATCCAAACATTTGAGAGATATATAATTAATAAGTTTTTTTGTGTGTCTAAGACCCACCTAGTAATTGAGTGATAAAACTCTTTATTGTTAGGAAAAAAGAAAATGTGGCGTGCCTAATTCTGATATCTCATTTTCTTCTTTTACATCCTTTCTATAATACTATTTCATTACTCTTTTAATTTCTCTCTTCATTTTCTATTTGTAAGATTTGTAGTATTCCTTCCAATATTTCTTTCTAGCTTGTCTCTCCTTCAATAAGTATAGAAAGAAAGAAAAGAGAAGAAAAGAGAAAACTATAATATGTAATAGTGACTTGGTGATCAAAGAAAGAAAGGAGGAAGTAGAAATTGTTAGTTCGAATATTTTTTACTAATAAAAACTAACACCTAATATTTGTAAATAAAAAATAATATAAAAAGAAGAAAGAAATTTGTAGTAAGGTGTAAAAGAAAATATAAGAAAAAACAGTAACTATTATTTATTGTATTTATAATATATTGTTTATATTTTAAAATATTTTTTGTTGTCAAGTATTACTAACAGCAATGTACAGACTTTGCATGATAGAATACTTACTTGATGTACCCCTTTTTTCTTCTTCAAGACTGCATAATAATGCCTAACCTTTTAGAGGTGTGGGTACGCCGACCTCTTGCAACCCATGGCATGTGAGTTTAGGAAAAAAAAAAAAGTTAATTCATTTAATTACGTCTACGTGAGTTGGTTTACAATTTGTTAGTCTATGTCTTGTTGGTTCGAAGAACAAGTAATTATTCATATAAAAAAATATTTGAGACATTTTCTAAGTTAAAAAAGACTTGCTTTTAATGAACAAGACTTGTTTGTACAGGGAGCACGGGCTACAGCTGCTACATTTTGCTCAATTTATTGGGCAATTGCAATCAAAGGAACAACTTATCCCACGATGTTCAATCCATTAATTGGCTCTGATTTTTGTGGCAACATCAGAAGCTATGATTCTCCTTGAAATATATAATGTCGTCATTTAAATTTTTCTTTGAATTTTTATTTTTTTCTTCTTGGTTGTTAGCTTCTCTAAGGTAATGCAAGGCCGTGGCTGTTTTTTGTTAAAGGGTTTTACTATTTCTGATTGGCATTGGGATTAGGCTACCCTGTTTAATTCCTGGTGTCATTTTTTTTTTTTTTTTGTCTTTCTTGCTTTTGAAGATACTTCACATTTGCGGCAATGTACTTTTTTTCTCCTCAACTACACTATTATTAACCTTGTAAAAACTGGCATTTACAATTAGCTTCAAAATGTGGATCAAAATTTTCCTTGTACACCGTCAAGCACATGAATCAATGTTTACAATAAGTAATTATTAGTCTTTTAGAATGAGAAAAATGTAGTCATTTTATTTTTTAAAAAAAATCATTCTAAGACGATTTTTCAAAATCGTCTTAGAAAGTCTATCGTCTAAGACGGATTTTGGAAAAACTGTCTTAGAAACCTCAAATTTTAATTTCTTTTATAAAAAATCATTCTAAGGCAGTTCTTTACAAAATCGTCTTAGAAAGTTTACATTCTAATGCAGTTTTTTGCAAAGTCGTCTTAGAAAGTCTATCTTTTAAAACAATTTTTTGGAAAAACTGTCTTAGAATACTCAATTGTTATTTTTTTAAAAAACAAAAAACATTCTAAGACAGTTCTTTGAAAATCCGTCTTAGAAAGTCTACATTCTAAGATGATTATTTGAAAAATCGTCTTAGTATATCATCAATTTTTTTATTTTTTATTTAAAAAATACATTTTAAGACGGCTTTTGTCTTCATTTTTTTATAAAAAAACATTCTAAGACAGTTCTTTACAAAACCGTCTTAGAAATTGAATATTCTAAAATGGTTTTGAGAACTGTCGTGAAAAGTCAACTTTCCACGATGTTGGCTTCAAAGACGGTTTGAGAACCGTCGTAAAAGACTAAAAGGCCACTTTGTAGTAGTGCTGGTTTATCAAACTTAACCATCATAGATCACATCATCGACGTTTCATTCAATACCACCACAACCCAACACTCAACTCAACCTGCAAACAGTCACACAACCCTTCAACTCTTGCAGGTCACTGTTGCTTCGTTACTCGAGGTGGTGGGAGTTAGTCTTAGTAGCCAATCCATTTCAAACTATATTTGTATTGCGACTTTGGTTTATATATTTTTTATACACATGAGCCATGTCAAATATTATGCTATTAATTATATAGCGTATTAATGTCCTTAGAATAAGCGATTCATTCAATGGAAAATCAACTGGACTTGATTGTAAGTTCATTGAAAAATGAAACATTGTTCTAAAAGTATCGTCATAGTGTGAGTAATGACCACATCTCATAAGTCATGGATTTGAGATATCAAGTCAGCTCATAGGTATAAATATTAGGAGTAATATTTATATTAAATAGACCCAATATGAGAAGACTTCATAATAGTTATATAAGTGTAATAAGCACTTCTCATAGCAACCATAAGGTGATAGTAGTTATTCGACTTGAAATCACTACAATTATTACATGTAGGGGTTGTAGGATTTAATGCTATCAAACATCATCCGTAATAGGGTGATCATAAAGGTGGTACTTGGGCTTGCAATGAATAGTGATTTAGATGGGATTCGATAGAGTGAGACGCGCTATATGCATGGCCACTAAAAAATGAGTCAATATGAGATATTAAACCCGTTTGTGTTTAGATGTTCACTCGGATATCGAGAAACTGATGATCGAACTTAATGAGGATAAAAATCTTATGCCTCGTGTTCAATCAAGACATTTGGATGAAGGGAGAAAGACTACATGGTGGAAATGGTTGAAATTGAATCACCAATTTTGTCATGGGCTCGGTGGCAGCGTTGCATTACTAGATGACAATCACTTTCTATAATATGATTAGATAATATTATTGTCAGTCTAGTGGGAGCCTATAGGATCACACACATGGAGTAATCAATTAAAGCATATAACTAAACTAAATTTGATTTAATTTAGTTCATAGTTAATTAATAAAATAAGATTTAAATAAATAAGATGCAATCTGATGAGATAATTAATTAGAATTATTTAATTAATTATCTATCTATATATATTATAACATAATTATCTATAGATTTAAATCAAATAAGATTTGATAAAGATAAGATTTAATTATGATTTGGATAAAATCACTCTCCTATATATAGGTAAGGTGAAACTGACGCAGTACATAAAATTCATTATTCACTAATGAGAGAGAAAAGTGTGTCACACCAAATCCCTATGCGTTTACCATCGACTAGCACCGAGATCCCACTCAGATCGTTGCTCGCGTGGACTTAGCAGAGGCATTGTACTTTCAACCGCTTAGTGATTAAAAGTAACCTCGTGCTTTGAAAGCACACTAAAAGGTAACCTCTAAACCTGTAGTGACACTTGCATAATGCGTTGTCCATGGGATAGGCTTCTTTGCATTCATGGTCTCTTAGAAAATTTTAAAGTTATAGACCATGAAACCCCAACAGTGAAATCAGAGCATTGGTCGCATGATTACCATAAGTCCTTAGGTGGTTTCTTATTGTGTAAAGCATGTTTGGCATGATTTATCTTGATAAATGATATGTTTCCCTAATCATGATAGTTAAATGCTTGATTTAATGGTTATATACATGTTTTTGTGCTTTCCAAACCCTTTTGGGATTTTGTTTCTCGTGTATCTATTGTGTTTTTGGGTAAAAAGTTATTTCTACAAATGCAACACGGTCATGTTGCCTTTGTACATGATCATGCATCATGAATGCCACAACATGTTTGCGTTGAGCACGACCATGCTGCCAACAGTTGTGGGCATGCATGATTTAAACTTACATGTAAAAGGATGTTTTACATGTTTAATTCTCTTAATCAGTGTTTGTTTATGGCCTTAGTTTTATTTTAGTTTATTTTAAATACAGATTGTATACCATGATTTATTTTATTCCCCTTTTGTAGCATGTGTGTTGTGGTTTATTTTGGGCAATATGCGAATTGTAATTAGTTGTAATTTTAAATACAACCTGTCTGTTGTGGTTTAATTTTATTTCTTAGGTGTTATAACCATATCACTGCGACTAGTATATTATATATATGAAATGTATGGGTTGTATTATTTACATATGTGATGCGTGAAATGTATGTGTTATATGTTTTATATATATGATTTATGAATTGTATGTCTTATGTATGAGATGTATGCCATGTATATTGAGAGACATCATTGTATGTTAATACAAACGCCGATGAGATCACTTAATAAAACTACTCGATTAATATTAGGTTTTAAAGGTCTTCCCAATGTATGGCATCGTCAAGGCCAAGATTGTATAAGCATAGGTCATGCCAAAGTTAGGCACCTTAATTAATCTTGGTGAGGCATAATGGGATAATTGTAATATCCAATTGTCAACTATTGGACTTGACTGAACAAGTCTTTCAATAGGATTGAGATGGCTTCGAGGCATGATTTAGGCGTCAATTTATAAGATAAATTGGAATAAGGAGTTATTCACCCAACTACTCCAAGAGTTGCATAGGGATGCAATTGGAAATGAGTTGCACTGAGTCAAAGCAGACTCAAGATGAAGTGAAATATAGATCTTGGCCCCCTAGAAAATTTTCCTCAAGTCAATAATTGAGGGTTATTGATTTGAATAAAATAGTGGGAGCATATTTATAGAATTCCTTATTAGATATGTCACAAATTAAAATACTTAAAAATCTACATGTTTAAATGTTTTAGAATTATCATGTATACAGGCATATTGTTATTGTGGTTAGTCCTTAAGAATGACAAGTTATCTAGAAATAAATTTCTACATTGGTATAGAAACTTAGGATTTTCCTTAAACAAGTAAGCTATATGTGCTTAATGGGCAAACTCCTAAGCCACATGTGGCTAATGCATCAAGGGCTAACGAAGATGCTTATTAGAAGCACTTAGATGATGCCATTGATGTTGGAAGTCTCACGCTTGCTAGCATTAATTCAAAGTTGTAGAAACAACATGAGTTCATGGAGGCATATGATATGATTGTCCACCTCAAGACACTTTATCAAGAACAAGCAAGGCATAAAATATACCCGGAAGAGTACAAGAAGAAGATAGGAAGTAAGACTTCCACTTTAGATATTTGTGTTATTGAGGTTAATTTATCTACATTACCACCATGGGTATTAGACACCATATGTGGTTCTCAAATTTGTACAAATGTAGAGGGACTAAAAGATAGTAGAAAATTGACCAAAGGCGAAGTGGACTTACGAGTGGGAAATGAAGCAAAAGTTGTTGCATTAGTTGTAGGATCTTTTGTTTTGACTTTGTCGTCGGGCTTATTCTGAAATTAAATAATTGTTATTATGTTCCAGCGATTAGAAGAAATATCATTTCTATTTTTTTGGACAGGAATGATTTTCATATTTTAATAAAGGACAAATGCTGTTCTATTTATATCAATGATGTTTTCTATGTTAGTGCGCCTATGAGTAATGGACTACATGTTTTAGATCTCGAAATGCCCATCTATAACATAAATGCGAAAAGGGTTAAACCAACTAGTTTGAACCCTACATACATTTGGCATTGTCGTTTAGGCCATATAGATGAGATACGCATCTCCAAGCTCCATAAAGATAGACTCTTAGACACTTGATTATCAATCAATTAAGGTGTGTAAATCTTGTCTGTTCAGAAAGATGACTAAGGCCCCATTCACTAGTCAAGGTGAGAAGGCTAGTGATCTTTTGGAGTTAATACATAGTTATGTGTGTAGACCCTTGAATCGGCCTGCTAGAGGTGGATTCTCTTACTTTGTCACATTTAATTATGACTTCAATAGATATGGATTTGTGTATCTTATGAAACACAAGTCAGAAACCCTTGAAAATTTCAATGAGTTCAAGAATGATGTACATAAACAACTAGGCAAAAGTATTAAGGTCGAACGATTAGATTGTAGTGGTGAATACTTAAGCCATGTGTTTGACTACTATTTGAGAATGTGTCGGATTATATCCCAACTCACTTTACTCGGAACACCAAAATGGAATGGTGTGTCTGAGAGGAGAAATCAAACCTTGTTGGACATGATACGATCCATGACAAGTCAATCAAAACTCCATAACTCTTTTTGGGCATATGTATTTCTTATAGTTGCTTTCACATGTCAGAAGCAATTTTCACCCTTTTAATATTTTCTGTTAACGGCTTACATTATAAAATTTTATGTAAATATTTAAAATTCTTTCCACTTGAAACTTTTAATATTTTTGGATTACAACTAAAACTGATTATTTTAATCTTTAAACCAACTTTCTATAATAACTAAAAAAATCTTTTTCTCAATTATTATAGTATAAATTTTAAAATAATTAAATTATAATTTTGTCTCAAGAATTAACCTATTTAAAAATTACCTCAAGTATATTAATTTCATGAATTACCTCAGTTTTTTCTTCCTATAAAAATATATACACTTAAAAACAATTAAAAAAGATTATATATTTTCTTTCTTTCATTTCCTAGAAGTGAAAAATTTTATAACAACTTTGGCGTCCTTTTATTACTCCCTTGTTTTACATTAATATCAAATACTTGGGTATGGCTCCAACCTTCTTCCTTGAAATATTTTCTGGTTTCTCACTAACCATATTGCCCAGTAAAGATAGTGATTTTGGTATTGTCATCAGCATGTGAACAAATCTTAAGGAACCATTCTTTGAAATTGTTTACTAGACTCTTTGCGAGTGTGGACAAGATACCAAAGCATGAAGTATTATTTCATCTTCTAGTTATCACACCAAACAAATAGAATCAATGGCAATCTTCCTCCTAATCATATTCATTTTAACTAGTAAAATATTTGAACAAGCTTGCAATATCATGTTTTTGCATTCTAGGAGAGCCTCCATATTCCAAATCTTGCTTCAGTAGTCTGTTTCTTGATTAGAAGATGATTCAATAGGTTCAAAGTTCATTCTGGCCAAGTGGTATCCAGATTTGACATTGTAGATACCATTGGATGAATACTTTTAGAAGATAAAGTCGTTAGTTTGCATCAATTGAAGTGGAATGGATTTAATACCTGCAGCAGAATTAAGAGAGAAAATAAATTGGGAATCTTACCATATACTTGATCAACACTTCTCTTCCAACTTTAAAGATAACCCTCTCCTTCCAACCTTTCAGCTTCTTCCACACACGATCACGGACAACCTTGAAGATTTGAGTTTTGGACCTACCTATGAGAGTAGGAAAACCCAAATATCTACTATGACTTTCTAGGACCTTTACCTCTAAAAGTTGTGTCAGCTCATCAACTCTGGCACTAGGCATGTTTCGGCTACAAGAAAGTTCAAATTTCTTGAAATTAACTCTTTGTTTGGATGCCTCTTCATAACATTTAAGGATGTAGGCAATATGTTCAACTTCTTCTCTTGTTGCAATAGAAAAAATAATGCTATCATCTTAAAAAAAATGTGAGCTAACAGGGGCCGAGTTTGCTATTTTGAGACCATGAAGATTCCTCCCTTCTATTTATCTTGAAATCATAGCAGATAAAGACTCCGCACACTGGATAAACAAGTAGGCTAACAAAG
Organism: Glycine tomentella; assembly: GCA_007407185.1. Lineage (NCBI taxonomy): Eukaryota > Viridiplantae > Streptophyta > Magnoliopsida > Fabales > Fabaceae > Glycine > Glycine tomentella. The sequence goes on along the minus strand of PYAF01004937.1, from coordinate 130,345 downwards.
GATCACCCTATCTAAGCTCCCTCTCAGATTTGAATTCATAATGAGGACTTCCATTGACTCTCATTGCAAAGGATACAATATTAACACATTTCATGATTAAAGAAATTGAATTTTCAGGGAAACCCATAGATCTTAAAACATGCTTTAGAAATCCTCATTCCACTCTATCATATGTTGTTGACATGTCAAGTTTCAGCCCCATATACCCCTTTCTTCCTTTCTTTTTGCTATCCATGTAATGGAAGCATTCAAAAGTGATCAGAGCATTATCAGTTATCCTCCTGCTTGGAACAAAAGCACTCTGATTCTTTCCCACAATGTCAGGGAGAATTTTTCAATCTATTGGCAATGGTTTTGGTGGAAGCTAAAGGAAGAGAAAAAAAAAATAGAGTTTAAGGAAAACATGTTGCGTGAAGGACTATGAGAGTTTATTGGAGAAGCTAATGAAATATGGAATAAGATGGCTGTGTGTTCAAAATGTGGGAAAGAGGGTGCTAGGTGAAAGCAAAGGAAACAAATTTCTTACAAAGGAAACATGGTGGTGGAATGGAGAGGGGCAGAAGGCTATTAAACAGAAGAATGAATGTTTTAAATCTTTGCATAAATGTCCCAATGATGGGAATTTGCAAAATTTTAGAGTAGCGAGAAAAAATGCAAAGAAAGCAGTGTGGGAAGCTATAGGTAAAGATTTTGATGATTTGTATAAAAATCTTGGGAGCAAGGATGGTGAAAAATGTATTTGCAAACTTGCAAAAATGAGGGATAAGAAGAGTAAAGACCTTACCCAAGTTAGATGTATCAAGGATGAAAATCAAAAACTTTTGGTAAGGGATGAAGATGTAAGTGAAAGATGGCTAAACTACTTTTACAAACTTTTTAATAGGAACGGCGACAAGAGTGAGGTGGATTTGGAGGATGTTTTTGATGATCTGAATAGAAGATTTGTGCGCAGAATTAATACACATGAAGTTAAGGAGGCTTTAAAGTGGATGAAGAATAATAAAGCTTTGGGACCTGATGACGTCCCTATTGAAGTGTGGAGAGGCTTGAGAGATGTGGCAATAGAATGGTTGACCAATATTTTCAATAAGATTCTTCAAACAAATAAGATATTTGATGCTTGGAGGAAAAGTATACATGTGCCTATTTACAAAAACAAGGGAGATATCCAAAATTGTTCTAACTATAAAGGTATCAAGCTCATGATTTATACTATGAAGTTGTGGGAGAGAGTTATTGAACATCGCCTAAGGAGGGAGACCAAGGTTTCCGTAATCAATTTGGATTTATGCCAGAAAGATATACCATGGAAGCTATTTTCTTGATGCAACAATTAATGGAAAGGTATAGGGAAAAGAAGAAAGACTTACATATGGTGTTCATAGATCTTGAGAAAGCATATGATAGGGTCCCAAGAAAAGTCTTATGGTGGACTCTTGAGAAGAAAAATGTAGCATTAAAGTATGTTAATGCAATCAAGGATATGTATGATGGAGCTACCATATGTGTGAAAGCTTGTAATGGAACATCAAGGTATTTTCCTATCACAGTAGGTGTTCACCAAGTTTCAGCTCTTAGTCATTATCTTTTTGCCTTAGTGATGGATGAATTAATGAAAAATATTCAAAAAGAAGTGTTGTGGTGTATGCTTTTTGATGAGACCAAAGATGGTGTTAATAGGAAACTAGAATTGTGGAGAAACACTTTGGAGTCTAAAGGATTCACGATAAGCAAGAGCAAGGCGGAGTATACGAAGTGTGAGTTTTCGCAGGTAAGAGATGGTGATCAAGACACAGTGCATCTACTTGGTCAAGAGGTACCCAAGAAAGATGTTTTTAGATACTTCGGATCAATTTTACAAAAAGGTGGTGAGATTGATGAGGATGTAAATCATAGAATCAGAGCAGGGTGGATGAAATGGAGGAGTGCAACAGGGTTTTTGTGTGACCGCAAAATTCCCCTTAAACTAAAAGTAAAATTTTATAGAACAGTTGTAAGACCAGCAAGTTATATGGAGTGGAATGCTGGCCAGCACATAGGCAACATAAACATAAAATAGGGGTAGCAGAAATGAGGATGTTAAGGTCGATGTGTGGTTATACGGAGATGGATAAGATAATAAATGAGAATATTCGAAGAAAGATAGTAGTGGTACCGATGTGTAAAAAGATGAGGGAGCATAGATTGAGGTGGTTTGGACACGTTATGAGGCGACCAATAGATGCTCCCGTAAGAACAAAAGTTTGTTACCAAGAGCTCAACACAAAAAGAGGTAGAGGTCGATCAAAACTTACCTGGGAAAAGGTAGTTAAACAAGACCTAATGGAGTGGGATATAGATTGGCATTAAACCCATTAGTGCTTCTATGTTCCAGTCGTTCCTATTTTTTAGTTCTTTTCCTTTTCATTTTCCCTCCTCCTTTCACCTGTCTTTTATTTTAGCTTATTTTTCATCTCTTTTATCTTATTTCCACTTTTTCTTCCCCTCTTCATTTGTCTTCTTTTCAATCTATTATTGGGTTCATCTACCTTCGACCCCAATTAACTTGGGTTAAAGGTGTTGTTGATGCTGATTGGCAATGGTTTTGGTGGATAATTTAAAAATTACATTGCACAAACTGATAGGCCTAACTTCACTAGCATGTATATGATTTTTCACTTTTGGAATCAATACAATTTCAGTTTTATTGATACATGTTGGATATTCTTCATTTAATATATGAAGAACTAAATTAACGACATCCTTACCTACAATCTCCCATAAATGATTATAGAAAAGAGCAGGAGTTCCATTTGGGCCTAGGGCTTCGGTGGGGTGCATCTATTTGAGGACAACCACCACTTTCTCTAATCTAAAGTCATCCATCAAACAAGCTCTCATAGCATTCATAATTATGTTCCCCCAAGTGTGTTCTACGTCCTATACCTCTATATGATTTGAGGTTTTGTAACACCCCGTGTGCACCCGATGTATTATCATTAAGATTATATCAGAATTAGCGCTTAATCACTTAATTAAAACCTTTTACGGAAGCGTAAGTCAAAACCATATTTCTTGATTACATTATGTATGAAATTTAACATCTCAGCATAAACAAAACAACACAAGCCCCTGCCGATCCAGTTCACACAACATAATCATAGGCAGATAACATAAACATCTTATGCATATAAACAGGAGGAACCTCATTACATAACATAACTGGTTATGTACATATACATAGTCTGACACTCGAAGTGTCTATACAAAAGAATGAGCTTCTGCGTGCTTTTGATCCCAAGGACCCTTCCTCACACGAGGGCATACATACAGTATATATATATATATATACACACATCTCAAAATACATGTACACATACACATGTCTTCCCTCTACAGGGGTACGAAACAACTAAAGCTGAGCCGAGCTCCAAGCTTCCACTGCTGCCTCACAGCCAAGCGGCACTGTCTCTACTGGGGCCTCCCGCCCTGAGACCGCTCCTCTTTGCCAGAAGAGTCACCTGAAACAACATAAGCCCCACACGGGGTGAGATATACATCTCAGTAAGCTCAGGGTCCTTGGAGGCATCTCCTCCATCCTGGCTCACTCATCATGACACCCGTCATCAAGGTTTCACAATACACTGGCCTCCCGGCCCTCATAATAATACAAGTAAGTCATCTAGCTCTAATGTAAGGTGGATCCAATCAACACCAAACCTCAGTGTGAAATCGGAATTCACACCCGTGCCGTCCCATTGGGAGCTACCCCTTACGCATGGACGCACCTATATGGTACCTCCGAGAATAGGCAATCAACCGCAACGGGACACACCTATCTCTTAGTTTTAGGGGATCATCATCACCCCGGGATCTAATCAACCATGAGCAAACCAAACTAGGAGGTGCGCTCTACTCCTAGGGAGGTCCATATCTATCTAACTGGCCAGAAGATCTAACAATAGGTATCATACATATCTCAAGCACAGATACAAGCATATATCATCATGAGTATGCAACAACCAATAATGCATGCATCATGAATGTAACCACTACTCCCTCGGAGTATGGTGGAGCACAAACAAGTGGGAAACATCCCCAAGGGACCAAGAACTTACCTGGCAAAGCCGAGCTCTGCGGTTCTTTCCCTGCTCTGTGGCCTACGCCACTGACATCCGCGGTGTCACGCCCTATACAAGACACACAATCATGTATCAATCATCCATACAGCCACAGAACACAAAGCATAATACGGTTCTCAACCGTTCAACGAAAGGACTCACAATCCTTTCCAAACCACAAGGTCATCTAGCCTAAGGTTTATCAGAGTTCAACCAATTACATTCTACTCATAGACCCTCAATGGTCTAGCTTGGCCTAGCCAAAGCACTAGTGTCTTCACAAGACACCGGTACAAGCCAACGTCAAGAGTTCAGAGCTCTAAACCGACCAAAGGCTCACACATGGCTTAAACGGTTCTTCCACACACAAGGCACCGTTCCAATAGCCTTCTAAGGCCATCAAAGCCATCAACCAAGGCTCTTGCATGTCAAAACAAGGCTAAGCAACTCAGCACACCACTAAACATGCATTACATAGAGGCAAGAATTAAAGTTCACCAAACTAACAATTGAGAGCTAATCCTTCATCCACATTACATTCTAAACACATATTTCTAAAGGACCCAAGGCTAATTCTAGCTCTATCACAGTGGGTCACTATTCACCCAAAACCCCAATCCACAAATTAAATGGTGAAACTTGAGTTTCTTACCTCAAAGATGACAAGGAAGGCCCAAGGACGACTCCCCCTAGCTTGGGTACCCATAAATCACCGCCGTTCCTCACCGAACTCAAGTTCTTTGAACTTCCCTTGAGAAAGGGATTCTCTAATTTGGGGGTTTTTAGGGAAAATGGATGAAGGATACAAGCTCACCAAGTGTTTTCCACAAGATTGGTGTTTAAAGGGACTTGTTTTGGTGAACTATGGTGAAGGAATGAAGCTTGGAGCTTCAACAATGGAGGTGAGACGTTCTAAGGAAGAAAAAGCATGATTTTTCCCCAAAAATCGTGACTTTTCCTTTTATACCAACTCTGTCAGAGGTCCCGCGCGGATCGCGCCACACCTCGCGCTAACCGTGCCACACTTTCCAGAACCTGTGGCTCGGTTGGCGCGACACCTGGCGCTGACCATGCTGGATTCCAGAGAAAAAGGATTTTCCAGAGCATTTCCGGTGCGACTCGCGCCACCAATGGCGCTGCCCGCGCTGGCTTAAAAACCTTGGCGCCACTCGCGCCACATACGGCGCTGCCCGCGCCAAATTCCAGAGAAAACTGGTTTTCTGGAGGACTTGTGGCGCTGACCGCGTCACCTTGGCGTTACTGGCGCCACACTCCAGAACTGTGGCGCTACTCGCGCCAAACCCGGCGCTACCCGCGCCACATTCCAGACTTGGTTTTCTACTGGAAAACCCTGGCGCTGACCGCGTGAACTTCCTCGCCATCCGCACCAGGACTCAGGGTCATCACAGGTTTTGAAGAGAAAGATAAGATAACCAGTCAATACATATGTTATCTCCTCCTCATCATCATAAAGGACACATTCATCATCCTTTAGGTAATCAATAGTGTTGATCTTCCTCCTCTAAGAGGCTTTCCTGTGGAAAAAATCAGTATTTTGATCCCCATTGTGAAGCCAAGATACTCTAGAGCGTTGCTCCCAGAAAACCTTATCTTGTCCATAGTGGCTTCAATAATATCATTTGTTTGCTCCTCATTCTAAAGGTGATTTAAGCTTCAATAATACCATGTATACATACAGTTTCCTTTTCAATAATTCCATGTTCTAAAGGTGATTTAATCTTCTCTTGCCCATTTTTGTGATAAGGAAATTGTAGTCGTCTACATTATTTCTTTTTTGAGTTATTTTCCTTCTAATTCATGCCTTTTTTTTGTGATTATTGTTGATCGCATTGTATGTGCTGGTTGAGTATAAATTGTATGTGTCGTTTATCCTTTTCAATGGAAATGAAGTTACACTTATTGAATATACAACTGAATTATTACTCCATGGCAATGTAGGGTGGGTGCTGCTTCAATGGAATATTGGGTTTGTTTAGTAAATACAATAAAAAATGAAACAATGAAAATATGATTATGTTATTTAATAATGCAAAGGAATCATATTTCCGTTATTTACTAAAGAAGTGAAAAAATTAAACAACGAAAAAATGATTTCATTGTGTAAAATGAGTGTGCAAAAAAATTACACTTCAAAAACACAATTTCGTTAACAAAATACACAGCAAAATCATCTTTCCATTGTTTAATTTTTTTGTAACCCCCTTTTACACAACAAAAACACAATTTCATTGTGTATTTTGTCAACATAATCGTGTTTCATTAAAAAGGGAAATTTTTAAGAAAAGAAAGATTTAAAACACACGTGGATAGTGTAAATAGCACATCTAATAGGACAATAGTAGCTCCCATGAAAAGATTACTAAGAAAATCTGATGACACCTTGATTGCAACTTCCAAAGCCCAATTTCTTCCACTCCTCATCCAAATCAACACTCCAAGTCTCATGAATTGTAAAGCTTTCTCCCAACCTCCCTAGCATATAAAATGTGTGATTGTGAAGATTAATAGTATGAGCAAAAAATAGAAATGATGCTAGGGTGTCAATATGTTATAAAATGTGTCAAAAGTTCAATTTAGCTAGATAATTTAAACATATAGAAATATTTTTGAATTTTTAAACATAAATTTTTTATACAAATTTATGAATATTTCATATAAAATAATACATTGTTAGAGATAACATTAAAATTATAAAAGTTGATACAAATCGACTAATTTCTAATATTGAGTAATAAATAATAAATTTACACTCTCTTATTTTTACTAGAAATCTTTGTTTATCTTAGAAAATAAACTCTAAGAGCATTTTATAGTTATAAAATAAGGATTTCATTATTATCTTTGTCTAGCTCAATTTTGTAAGCAATTATTCATCCAAATAGTTTTACTTGCTTTTCTTTTCTATGAAAAATTATATTTTCAACATATCAACTTTTAAATTAGAATTAGAATTAGAATTAATTTTTGACACATTGACATTTGCACTATCAACTATCAAGTAATTCTTACAAATTTTACAATTTTATTGCCCAAGTCACTATGATTGTATGATAATTTTGTTTTACTATGTTACATTCTAATTTAAATTCTTATAATTAATACCAATTTATAAGAATTATTTTAAATATATCATTTTAACAAAATTAAGAATATTTGTAAACCTATGTCACCTCCAATTATCTCATTTGATTTTTTATTTTAGTTGAATTGGTTATTTAAGTAATGATTCCATATATATATATATATATATATATATATAATTAATTAATTAATTAACACTAGTAAGGGTCTATTTTGGTTAGTTGAGAAAAGTGTGTGAGTTAATGTAAACTATTTGTTACATGTGTTTGATATCTACAAGAATAAAAATACCTAAATTTCATCTCATGATATTCATGTGTCTTTTATTAAATTAGATGTAATCATCAAATGAACATTTTGTTTAATGATAAAAAGTTGTTATTCACTAAATAGAAAAATCATTTAAATATATATGTATTATTTGTTTTACTGAAAAGTAAAAAAATAATACATATATATATATATATATACCGATGTTGATGTTGCATTGTTTAAAGACATTGGTAAAACTGGACTTAGATGTTGCTTTAAGAGACAATGAAGTTAACTTTATTCAAAGTTACACGGTTGGATTGATGATCTTATGGATGTGCTGCAAGAATGAATGACCTATGATTTGCTGAGAGCTATGAAGTGGATGGAACAACTCTCTTACCGAGTATTACCATGAGGTTATCTTTGAATCTGATTGCAAAGGGTGGTGGGTCAAATTGGGGTCGGAATACCAACAATTTTGAAGGTGGTATTCTAATATATCACATTGGATTGGAGCTAAAGAGGTAGATGATGTAGTAGCATTAATGGTTGAAGGCCTAGATCTAGATCGTACCTTCTGGTACCATATTGAATATGCGGAAGTGTGTTTTGGCATGCTTTCATTAACGTTTTTGTCATATTGTCATGAATATATAGGCAACCAATTGATTACACCATATTAGCTAAAATATCTAACTAACTTCATATCGTAACAACTATTTAAAATTTACATAAAACTAGCTAACAACTAACAGTAGCTAAAAAGCTAACAAATAGTAAGATAATAGATACTCAAATATCTTTGATATCTTCTTTTACATAAAGAATTTTGAAATTTTCTGATAAATTATTTTTCTCAATTAAAATTCTCTATCAAAACACATTCTAAATACATTCACGAAATTATACAAATTTTTATATGATACTCTAGTTATAACCATGAACAAAAGCCCTCAGACAATTTTGAATTTCATGCATAAAATATAAATGTATGTTTTGTAACAAAGAAATTCAAAGAGAAAAGGGGCCTGAATTATTTAATAGCATATTGAGTTTAAATATTTAAATCAATAGAATCACTAATTTTAATTTCATTAATAGGAACGATTGGGTTCACACAAATAAACAAAATAAAATGTATATATATGTTCGGATATCAATTGATGAAAAATTGCAAAATAACGAACATGACACAAATTATAGCATGTGAATATATATATATATATATATATATATATATATATA
>PYAF01004937.1:82249-93870 GCA_007407185.1 Glycine tomentella | reverse complement strand
AAAACTTACCTCGCATAAAGGAAGAAGAACAAACTACAATTTCCCGTAAGCATCGAAGGTTTTAAAATAAAAGAGAAATTATATACAAAAATTAAAAATAAGGTAAATAACGAAAATAAGAAAAAGTCCTACTAAACTGATAAATTAAATTTAAAAGAACTGAGTAAATAATTCAAATCCCCGGCAACGGCGCCAGAAATTTGTTAGACTTTTGGCAAGCGTACCAATTGTCGTTGTAAGTTACAAAATTTATAAAAGTTCGTCTCCACAGGGACTTGATTTTTACTCAGTTAATTCAAAATAAAACTTAACAGTTAATAGTTTGTATACATTGAGTGTGAACGAAATTGCATGTGATTGTGGTTTAATAGAAATTACAAAAATCTAAAAGAAACGGAATAATAAATCTAGTACGAAAGATTACGAATAATTACTAAAAATAAAACGAGTTTGATCAATTAAAGAGCGTAGGATTGGATTTCATCATTCATACCCTTAATATTCAATTAATATTACCTTGCATAAATTATTTTCTATTATTATTGATGCACACGTAAAATCATCCCAAATCGATGTCTCGCATCTGAAAATCCTAAGAATATTTATCAAGTATCGATGTCTCGCATATGAAATAAATATCCCAGCGTTACGATTATATTCGCGTGTTTATTTGCAATCTAAACGTTATGCTCTATGTCTAGCAACGTAACGTAAAGAGTAAATTTATTCATTTCAAACCCTAAGATTACTTCTCAGTCTCACTTCGAGTTTAAGTTCATGATATTAGTGATCAAGTAATATCAAGCGTTAAGTATGGAATAAATTTACCAATAATAAATAGAAAGACTTATGCAGAAATAAATATCAAAAGAAATACTAGAAGGGTAAGAAGATTACATCCAATCCTTTGAGAGAAGCTAGCCAAGCATGGGCAGAACCTCCGTAGAAAAATAGGTGAAAGGATTCATCACTGCTTTCCGATTCGGCAGAGTTTCCACACTAATTTTCTCTCTTTCACTAACCTAAACTCTCACTAAACAAGAATTTAAAGAAGCAAAAAAAGCTTAGAAAAGCTTTAGAACAAGAGAGAGAAGAGAGAAATTGCTTGTGGAGGGATGAATTTCCTTTGGGGGGTGCATGGGTATTTATAGAGGGGTGTCTGGCCGACTTTTGTCGCCCAGGCAACCAATTTACTCATGTTTTGGTCGCCCAGGCGAGTTAAGGCCCACTTGCAGCATCCATTTGGCCCACTTGTCCAACAACTTGCACGTCCACTCGCCCAGGTGACCAGAATAGGCATGGTTTGCTCGCCTGGGCGAGTTAAAGCTCTTTCTGGAATATAATTTTTGGGCCTTGGGCCTGTTTTGCTTGATACACCTCCCAGATTTGCTTTATGATCCCTTTTTGCTTTCTTTTTGTTTTCGTAATCCCCGGAAATCCTTGAATGCTTAGCAAAATAAAAATAAAGCATGCATGAATCTTCGAGAAACATAAATACTAAGTATTCAATATAAAATCACTAGATTAGGGCAAATTTTGATATATATTTTTAGTCAAAACACAAGATAAGTGCCTCAACTGTAATCCGAATTTTACTAAGATATAGCACTTATCATTATCTCATTAAATAAATTTATTCTTTCTCAAACACTCATATCCTCTTAAACAATTTTAATGGAAATCAATACAAATCTAGGTTAGTGTTCTATAACCTCTTAAGTTTTATCTATTTATATATATATATATATATATATATATATATATATATATATATTCACATGCTATAATTTGTGTCATGTGCGTTATTTTACAATTTTCCATCAATTGATATCCGAGCATATAGATACATTTTATATTTGTTTATTTGTGTGAACCCATTCGTTCCTATTAATGAAATTAAAATTAGTGATTCTATTGATTGAAATATTTAAACTCAGTATGCTATTAAATAATTCAGGCCCCTTTTCTCTTTGAAATTCTTTGTTACAATACATACATTTATATTTTATGCATGAAATTCAAAATTGTCCTAGGGCTTTTGTTCATGGTTATAACTGGAGTATCATATAAAAATTTGTATAATTTCATGAATGTATTTAGAATGTGTTTAGATAGAGAATTTTAATTGAGAAAAATAATTTATCAGAGAATTTCAAATTTTTTAATCTAAAATTAATTATTTGGATGTTTTATATGAAAAATTTAAATTTTTGAAATTTTAAACAACTAAAAATGTGAAATTTTAATTTCCTTTTACGTGAGAAATTGAAATTCTCTTCTATAGCTTACGTATTGATGGCGGCTATGGTGGTAGCGCAACAGGTGATCTCATTCTCAAAGTTGGAGAGGCTGAACCGCATCGGGAGCGGGAGTGGCAGGACGGTGTACAAGGTGGTCCACCACACCAACGGGCGCGTGTACAAGCTAAAGGTGATATACGGTCACCACGAGGAGTCAGTGAGGTAGTGTGGTTCTCGACAATTTTTTTATTCCACACCGAAAAAACCATATCATCTGTGACGTGGACGATTCGAACGTGGTGAAGTGCGATGAGATGTACAATCAAAATAGCGAAATCCAGGTGCTGCTGGAGTTCATGGACGGAGGGTAGCTGGAGGGGAAACAAATCCCGCAGAAGCAACAGCTGGCAGATCTGTCTCAGCAGATTCTGTGGGGACTGGCGTACCTGCATCGGCGGCACATTGTGCACAGGGACATCGAGCCCTCGAATCTGCTAATAAACTCGTGGAAGCAGGTGAAGATCGCTGACTTCGGAGTGGACCAGATTCTGAATTAGACAAAATTTTGAAAATGAAGAAATTTAATTTCCTTATCCAAACACAAAATTTTGAAAATGAAAGAATGTCAATCGAAGCATTTGAAATTCTTAGAATTCTTTAGAATTTTAAATTACCTCATCCAACTAGAATCAAGAGAATTGAGAAATTTTATTTTCTTGCATAATTTGTAGAGTCCAAAAATTTTCGAATCCAATTACTCTCATATGGATACTTGTTTTTCAAAATTAGTTGGTAGATCATATCCAATAATTTCGAATAAAACCCCATTGATGAACACAAAATTTTGCTCACTAATTTGAGAGAATTTCATGAAATTTTAGGGTTTGTCCACATAAACATGTTTGCTTTTGCCTTGATTTCTCTATGATTCTTCAACAATTTGCAAAATTGATTTGTTATTTTTAATCAATCATTATTTAACAAAACCCGTATTAGAATTTGAATTTTTGTTCTGAAATGAGAGAGTATTTACGAAAACACAATTCTGGAAACTCTTTGCCAAACGTGACTCAACGCATATTTAAGCCATATATATATATATATATATATATATATGGGGAATGTTAATATCCACCTTAATTGGTGTGCATTAGCACTCAACACAAAAAATCCATTAGCTTTTTATTTCTCAAAATTTAATTTAAGAATATTATTGTACTTTATCATTTAAAATTCAAATTAAAATATAATATAACTATCAAATCTTTAAAAGATTTACCAAACAGAAATCAAATCTATAAAAGATCTCAATCATCAATTCTGAAAATATCTCAATTAACACATCACCATCACCATCACTATATCACTGTCATGACCATTGCTGTCACGACCGTCTACACCTTCACCGCCATGTTTATTGCCGTTGTTGTCACCACTACCGTCGTTGTCGATGCTGGTGGTAGTGGAGAGTAGCAATGGTGGCGACAATGACGGTCATGGCGACAGATGTGACGATGATCATGATAGTGGTGGTGATGGATTGACAATAATTTTGAAGAAAAAGAATAATATGATATGACAGAAGTTGTAATTTAGATGAGAGAGAGAGTGAAAAATATGGGAAAAAGATAAAAGGAATTTTTTTAAAAAATTAAATGATAAAGTAGCATAATATCCTTAACTTAAATTTGTAAGAAACAAAATAACTAAATGGATTTATTGGTATAAAAATTTGGTATTTAATTCTACGTATTCATTAATTTGATTTAAAGCTATCAATAGAAGAACCCAATCTAGCAATTTTTTAAATATCTAAATAGAACAAGAAAGTAATCCTACAAAAATCAAATCAAATTGTTGTCTCTTCTTCCTTCAATTTCTTATATATAACAAAATGTTTTACTTTATTTTAAAAAAAATAAGTCATTAGTTTATGGGATGTGGCAAAGATCACGTGATAAGATCAAAGATCATTTACCGGCTCAAATTTTATAATTGTATTTTCTTTAAAAAATGAATAAAATAAAATTTTTTATTTATTTTAAAAATTAATACTAGAAGTTTTATTCCAGAATTGATGTATTTAATAATAAAAATACTTATATTTAGTTAAAAAAATCATTTAGTTATTATATAATATTTACCATTAAAGTCTTGGTAGCACTTTATAAAGATGAATATAAATTTTGTATCTCTTATCATATAATTATTGAGTATAACAAAATAATATTTTTTTATGACTAAGAGAATCAAATGCTTTCCATTAATATAATAGATCGAATACAATGGAGAGAAAATGATGTAATGGTTGGGACAATGGCAGTCGAAAGTCGCATGGAATTCTTGGACTCGCTTGTTGAAGAGATTCAGATTAGGAATGAGGGATATGAAAGAGGAAATTTCTCTAGGGCCATTAGTGTTGTTCAACGCCTTCTTTGAGAGGTTGAGTGAGGATTAGGGTTTTGTAGGCTAGACTCCGTCAAAAAATGAGAAGACTCAATAGTTAATCATTTCTTTTGATAGTTTTTTTAGGAAAAAAATATTATTTTGATTCTCTATAGGTTGCATAGATTGCCTTTATAATTTGAAAATTAATGTTATAGGTTGCATGTGAATTGAGCTCCAATCCAATGTGATATATTAGCATACCACCTTCAAAATTGTTGGTATTCTTACCCCAATTTGACCCATCACCCTTTGCAATCAAATTCAAAGATAACCTCATGGTAATACTCGGTAAGAGAGTTGTTCCATCCACTTCATAGCTCTCAGCAAATCATAGGTCATTCATTCTTGCACATCCATAAGATCATCAATCCAACCCGTGTAACCTTGAATAAAGTTAACTTCATTGTCTCTTAAGCAACATCCAAAGTCCAATTTTACCAATGTCTTTAAACAATGCAACATTGTTATTGCATATATATATATATATATATGTATTTATTTGTTTTACTTTTCAGTAAAACAAATAATACATATATATTTAAATGATTTTTGTATTTAGTGAATAACAACTTCTTATCATTAAACAAAATGTTCATTTGATGATTACATCTAATTTAATAAAAGACACGTGAATATTATGAGATGAAATTTAGGTATTTTTATTTTTGTAGATATCGAACACATGTAACAAATAGTTTACATTAACTCACACATTCTTCTCAACCAACCAAAATAGACCCTTTTTACACTATCCACGTGTGTTTTAAATCTTTCTTTTCTTAAAAATTTCCCTTTTTAAGGAAACACGATTATGTTGACAAAATATACAATGAAATTGTGTTTTTGTTGTGTAAAAGGGGGTTGCAAAAAAATTAAACAAGGGAAAGATGATTTTGCTATTTATTTTGTTAACGAAATTGTGTTTCTGAAGTGTAATTTTTTTTCACACTCATTTTACACAATGAAATCATTTTTCATTGTTTAATTTTTTCACTTCTTTAGTAAATAACGGAAATATGATTGCTTTGCATTATTAAATAACATAATCATATTTTCATTGTTTCATTTTTTATTGTATTTACTAAACAAATCCAATATTCCATTGAAGCAGTACCCACCCTACATTGCAATGGAGTATAATTCAGTTGTATATTCAATAAGTGTAACTTCATTTCCATTGAGAAGGATAAATGACACATACAATTTATACTCAACCAGCACATACAATGCGATCAACAATCATCACAAAAAAAAGGCATGAATTAGAAGGAAAATAACTCAAAAAAGAAATAATGTAGACGACTACAATTTCCTTATCACAAAAATGGGTAAGAGAAGATTAAATCACCTTTAGAACATGGAATTATTGAAAAGGAAATTGTATGTATACATGGTATTATTGAAGCTCAAATCACCTTTAGAATGAGGAGCAAACAAATGATATTATTGAAGCCACTATGGACAAGATAAGGTTTTCTGGGAGCAACGCTCTAGAGTATCTTGGCTTCACAATGGGGATCAAAATACTGATTTTTTCCACAGCAAAGCCTCTTAGAGGAGGAAGATTAACACTATTGATTACCTAAAGGATGATGAATGTGTCCTTTATGATGATGAGGAGGAGATAACATATGTATTGACTGGTTATCTTATCTCTCTCTTCAAAATCTCAAATCATATAGAGGTATAGAAAGTAGAACACACTTGGGGGAACATAATTATGAATGCTATAAGAGCTTGTTTGATGGATGACTTTAGATTAGAGAAAGTGGTGGTTGCCCTCAAATAGATGCACCCCACCGAAGCCCTAGGCCCCAATGGAACTCCTGCTCTTTTCTATAATTATTTTTAGGAGATTGTAGGTAAGGATGTCACTAATTTAGTTCTTCATATATTAAATGGAGAAGAAGATCCAACATGTATTAATAAAACTCAAATTGTATTGATTCCAAAAGTGATAAATCATATACATGCTAGTGAAGTTAGGCTATCAGTTTGTGCAATGTAATTTTTAAATTATCCACCAAAACCATTGCCAATCAACATCAACATCATCAACATCAACAACACCTTTAACCCAAGTTAATTGGGATCGATGGTAGATGAACCCAATGATAGATTGAAAAGAAGACAAAGGAAGAGGGGAAGAAAATGTGGAAACAAGACAAAAGAGATGAAAAATAAGCTAAAATAAAATAGGGGTGAAAGGAGGAGGGAAAATGAAGAGTAAAAGAACTAAAAAAAGGGAACGACTGGAACATAGAAACACTAATGGGTTTAATACCAATCTATATCTCACTCCATTAGGTCTTGTTTAACTACCTTTTCACAGGTAAGTTTTGATCGACCTCTACCTTTTTTTGTGTTGAGCTCTTGGTAACAAACTTTTGTTCTTACGAGAGCATCTATTGGTCGTCTCATAACATGTTCAAACCACCTCAATCTATGCTCCCTCATCTTTTCACACATCGGTACCACTACTATCTTTCGTCGAATATTCTCATTTATTATCTTATCCATCTCCTTATAAACACACATGCACCTTAACATCCTCATTTTTGCTACCTCTATTTTATGTTTATGTTGCCTATGTGTTGGCCAGCATTCCACTCCATATAACTTGCCGGTCTTACAACTGTTATATAGAATTTTACTTTTAGTTTTAGGGGAATTTTGAGGTCACACAAAAACCCTATTACAATCTGCCATTTCATCCACCCTGCTATGATTCTATGATTTACATCCTCATCATCTCACCACCTTTTTGCAAAATTGATCCCAAATATCTAAAAACATCTTTCTTGGGTACCTCTTGACCAAGTAGATGCACTATGTCTTGATCACCATCTCTTACCCACGAAAACTCACATTTTAGATACTCCGTCTTACTCTTGCTTATTGTGAATCCTTTAGACTCCAAAGTGTTTCTCCACAATTCCAGTTTCCTATTAACACCATCTTTGGTCTCATCAACAAGCACGATATCATCTGCAAAAAGCATACACCACAACACTTCTTTTTGAATATCTTTCGTTAATTCATCCATCACTAAGGCAAAAAGATAATGACTAAGAGCTGAACCTTGGTGAACACCTACCATGATAGGGAAGTACCTTGATGTTCCATTACAAGCTTTCACACATATGGTAGCTCTATCATACATATCCTTGATTGCATTAACATACTTTAATGCTACCTTTTTCTTCTCAAGAGTCCACCATAAGACTTTTCTTGGGACCCTATCATATGCTTTCTCAAGATCTATGAACACCATATGTAAGTCTTTCTTCTTTTCCATATACATTTCCATTAATTGTTGCATCAAGAAAATAGCTTCCATGGTAAATCTTTCGGGCATAAATCCAAATTGACTACGGAAACCTTGGTCTCCCTCCTTAGGCGATGTTCAATAACTCTCTCCCACAACTTCATAGTATGGCTCATGAGCTTGATACCTCTATAGTTAAAACAATTCTGGATATTTCCCTTGTTTTTGTTAATAGGCACATGCATACTTTTCCTCCAAGCATCAGACATCTTATTTGTTTGAAGAATCTTATTGAAAATATTGGTCAACCATTCTATTGCCACATCTCCCAAGCCTCTCCACACTTCAACAGGGACGTCATCGGGTCCCAAAGCTTTATTATTCTTCATCCGCTTTAAAACCTCCTTAACTTCATGTGTATTAATTCTACGCACAAATCTTCTATTCAAATCATCAAAAACATCCTCCAAATCCACCTCACTCTTGTCGTCATTCCTATTAAAAAGTTTGTTAAAGTAGTTTAGCCATCTTTCACTTACATCTTCATCCCTTACCAAAAGAATTTTGATTTTCATCCTTGATACATCTAACTTGGGTGAGGTCTTTACTCTTCTTATCCCTCATTTTTGCAAGTTTGTAAATACATTTTTCACCATCCTTGCTTCCAAGATTTTTATACAAATCATCAAAATCTTTGCCTATAGCTTCCCGCACTGCTTTCTTTGCATTTTTTCTCGCTACTTTAAACTTTGCAAATTCCCATCATTGGGACATTTATGCAAAGATCTAAAACAATCATTCTTCTGTTTAATAGCCTTCTGCACCTCTCCATTCCACCACCATGTTTCCTTTGTAAGAACTTTGTTTCCTTTACTTTCACCTAACACCCTCCTTCCCACATTTTGAACACACATAGCTATCTTATTCCATATTTCATTAGCTTCTCCAATAAACTTCCACAGTCCTTCACGCAACATGTTTTCCTTAAACTCTATTCTTTTCTCTTCCTTTAGCTTCCACCAAAACCATTGCCAATAGATTGAAAAATTCTCCCTGGCATTGTGGGAGAGAATCAGAGTGCTTTTGTTCCAAACAGGAGGATAACTGATAATGCTTTAATCACTTTTGAATGCTTCCATTACATGGATAGCAAAAACGAAGGAATAAAGGGGTATATGGGGTTGAAACTTGACATGTCAATAGCGTATGATAGAGTGGAATGGGGATTTCTAAAGCATGTTTTAAGATCTATGGGTTTCCCTGAAAATTCGATTTCTTTAATCATGAAATGTGTTAATATTGGATCCTTTGCAATGAGAGTCAATGGAAGTCCTCATTATGAATTCAAATCTGAGAGGGAGCTTAGATAGGGTGATCCTTTGTTAGCCTACTTGTTTATCCTGTGTGTAGAGTCTTTATCTACTATGATTTCAAGATAAATAGAAAGGAGGAATCTTCATGGTCTCAAAATAGCAAACTCGGCCCCTGTTAGCTCACATTTTTTTTAAGATGATAGCATTATTTTTTCTATTGCGACAAGAGAAGAAGTTGAACATATTGCCTACATCCTTAAATGTTATGAAGAGGCATCCAAACCAAGAGTTAATTTCAAGAAATCTGAACTTTCTTGTAGCCGAAACATGCCTAGTGCCAGAGTTGATGGGCTGGCATAACTTTTGGAAGTAAAGGTCGTAGAAAGCCATAGTAGATATTTGGGTTTTCCTACTATAATAACCTAGATTTAAAAAAAAAAAAATCCCACGCTAACAGCGTGGAGATTAGCGTGGCAATGCTAAGAGCGTGGAATGCGGCGCCAGTAGCGTGGTACATGGCGCCAGTAGCGTGAAATTGTATCAGGAGGCCATTTCTTGCGGCTTGATGGCGCGAATAGCGTCAGTTTGGCGCGATTAGCGCCACAGATGCGCCCAGTTGGCGCAGTTAGCACCGTAATGGCGCGATTAACGCCATAAGTGCCTTGGAAACTTTTTGTTGCGCTAATGGAGTTCCAGAAAGCATCATCAGCGACAGAGACCCGAAGTTCACTTCCAGATTCTGGAGTGAGCTTCAGGAGGCCTTTGGGACTCAGCTGAGGCTCAGCACAGCCTACCATCCTCAGACGGATAGTCAGACAGAGAGGACCATCCAGACCTTGGAGGATATGTTGAGGGCTTGTGCGTTGGAGCATGGAGCCAGTTGGGACAGGTACCTACCTCTGGTGGAGTTCTCATATAATAATAGTTTTCATGCCAGTCTGGGTATGGCACCTTATGAGGCACTGTATGGTCGGAGGTGCAGAACTCCTGTATGCTGGACTGAGGTAGGTGAGAGACAGATTCTTGGACCTGAGATGGTTCAGGAGACCTCTGAGCGAATCATAATGACCCGAGACAAGTTGATGAGGGCTCAGAGTCGACAGAAAAGCTATTATGATCATAAACATAGACCCCTGCAGTTTGAGGAGGGCGACCATGTGTTTTTGAGGCTGTCTCCGGTCACAGGTGTAGGACGGGTCTTGGGTGTGAGGAAGCTGAGCCCTAGATTCATTGGTCCCTATCAGATACTTCAGAGGGTTGGACCAGTGGCATATAGGCTAGCTCTACCTCCTCAGTTGTCAGGACTACATGATGTATTTCACGTGTCACAGCTAAGGAAGTATGTACCGGATTCCTCACACATGGTGGAACCTGACACTATTCAGATTAGAGAGAATCTGACGAGTCCTACAAGACCTGTGCGGATCTTGGATCGAATGGAGAAGAAGATCCGGAGCAAGACCATTCCCATAGTCAAGGTACAATGGGAAGGGAGGACACCTGAGGAGGCGACTTGGGAACGAGAGCAGGAGCTGATGCAACTATACCCCGAGTTGCTTGACAGGTATGTCTTTGAATTTTGCGGACAAAATTCTTAAAAAGGTGGGAAGAATATAATAACCTAGATTTAAAAAAAAAAATCTCACGCTAACAGCGTGGAGATTAGCGTGGCAATGCTAACAACGTGGTAACGGCGCGGTTAGCATGGAATACGGCGCCAGTAGCGTGGTACATGGCGCCAGTAGCGTGAAATTGTACCAGGAGGCCATTTCTTGCGGCCTGATGGCGCGAATAGCGTCAGTTTGGTGCGATTAGCGCCACAGATGCGCCCAGTTGGCGCGGTTAGCGCCGTTATGGCGCGATTAGCGTCGTAAGTGCCCAGAAAACTTTTTGTTGCGCTAATTTGGCGCGAATAGTGCCATATATGGCACGATTAGCACGGGAAGGTCGGCAGAACCTGTATTTAAAGGCCATATTATGAAATTTTGCCCCAAAACACTGTTCCTCTTCTTCCCTGAGCCTAGACCATCATTGATGCACCTTAGGAGCTTCATATCTTCCTTGAAAGCCACTAAAACACCTCCTTGTCACCTATAAACTTGATTAGAGCCCTTGGAGAGCCAAAATCTAGCCTAGATTGTGAGAAAACTCCTATTTCCTTGAGTTTCCTCAGAGGGTGAGTTTTGGAAGGGAAAGACGCTGGTTTCAGGACACCAGAGCGAGGAAAGGGACTTCTCCAACTTTCCTTTGTTTATCTAAGGTAAGAAACTCATATTTTAACCGGTTAATTTGTGAAATGGGGATTAGATGAATAGTAACCAAGTATTGATAAGGCTGGAATTAGGCTTAGGT
>PYAF01004937.1:10792-51514 GCA_007407185.1 Glycine tomentella | reverse complement strand
AGTAACGAACTAACGGTAGCTACTAGAGAGAGTTAGTTGTTATAAATAGACAGAGGGAAGAGAGGAGGAGTCAGTTAGAAACAGAGAGTGGAGAGTGGTGTCTCGAAATCACCATTGAAGCTGTGTAATTCAGGCCAATTGCCTCAGCGTGAATAAAAGTACTTGCATTTTCCCTATTTCCCTGATCCAGTTCCTATCACCTCCTCTCTGCGGGCGTTGGGTCTCTTGGTGCGTTGCTGGTCTTCCTTTTCTTTTCAAGCTTCCGTCTTCCTTCTTTTCTCTTGGTGCGCTGCTACATCTTCATCAGGTAGGTCACCATAACTGTTAAAACTGCAAACGAAGTTCATATTGTGGATATAAATTTACACCGGCTCTTTTTCTTGTATTAATATTGAATTTCTGTAAAGTAGGGGTGGGCCCGTGCTTTTTATAACCTTCAAGCCCAAAGTTCTTCTATGAGGGCTAACTACCGTAGGTGCCTTCACTCCTCAGGTTGGCTTCATCGATTCTTCTTTTTTCTTTTCTTTATTTCTACCCCCTTTTTTGTTGTGAATTTTTTTTTTACTTTCGACCCATATCTTTCTTCCCCTTTTTTATGGTCTGTGATCTATCATTTCTTTCTTCCCATTTCCCATTTTGAATACATATGCATGCATTTTTTTTTCGTGTATTGATTTATTTTTTATCTATTGTTTTTTGGTTTAGATTATTTCTCTAAACTTTGATTAAATATAGTTTGAGATTATTTCCTTAGTGTTTGGACTTAAATTTGTGATAACTCTTCTGTTGGATTTGTTTGATCTATTATTATTAGTGTTTTAGTTATATATATGTTGGATTTTTATTTATTTTTGTGTATGTAGTAAACTCTTATGTTTCATTTACGTTTCACGTTTTTGCTCACTCCCACCGTTTCTGCGTTAGCACTACGTTTTAACAACATTGGTAATGATTAATGAGAAGAACTAACTTGTAATTTTTCAGCAACCTTTTCACAGTCCATACTTGAAAGACAAGATAATGCCACATTCATCAAAATGATTCACCCTAATGAATTTGTCAATGTCCTCTAAACACTTTTTAGTCTTGGGGACAACAGAATACCTACAATGTTGAAAATGAACATGATTTATCCATTGAAGGTTTAGTAAGAAGTCAATCTTCGTATAACACACCATAAAACCAACGATTACAATGAAAAAACCCACGATTACAAATAAAAAAATCTCACTTAACAAATTCCCACGCCACAAAATCCACAATATTACAATGAAAAAACCCAAACTAGTGAGACAAATTAGACTCAAACACACAATTCACATATTGAAGCAAACATAACGCAAGCAGCACACCATTTAAATATAAATTTTCAACCAAACACTGTGCTAGTGATAGACAGCTAGGGTTTACGAAGTAGCTCAGCAAGTGCGGAACTTAAAATTGAGAGGATGAATAAGTGTACCTGAACTAATCGGCTACTGTAGTTTGGTTGAAGCGTAGGAGAAGATCGTCTGACGGTGGTGTCGCCGTTAAAACTGGACGAAACGATGGGTCCATTGAGCCTCTTATCCATTGCCTCCAGCACATCTCCGCCGCCGACCTCTGCCACCCCGCCCTCTCCCTCCTCCTCCACCTCTCCCTCGACGACGACGCCAAGGTCGGCCTCGTCGCCAAGGGCCTCCTCTCCCCTTTAATCTCTCTCGTCCTCTCCTCCTCTGCCCCCTCCGACTGTCACGCCCTTGCGACACTCCTCCGCAACGGAAAAGGAAGAGAAAGAAAAGAAGCTGCCACGACACTCTACTTCCTCTGCTCTTTCCCGTTCTGCTTCGGAGTGCCGATTCTGGACTTGAGAGGAGCGTTGAGGTTATTGGGGTTTTGGCAAAATCCAAAAAGGGGAGGGAGCATATGGAACGATTTCGCGAGGGTGTGCAGATTCTTACGCGCGTTTTGAGGAATGGAAGCTCCAGGGGAGTTCAGTATGCTCTTTGAATCAGAGAGTGAGAGTGAGAATACAAAAGAGCGTATTTGGAGGTTCTACATTAGTGATAAAGAATAATGTAGAGCATGAAATGGGGAGATTGGTGATAAAGACAAATGAATGATGCAGGAAGTGGGGGGATTAATGAATTATACCTCTAGGGAAACTCTGTGTAGCTTTTGTTGCAACACGATGACAGGAAGTATTTTAGGGAACAACAAGGAATTTGGTGCTAATACTATGTGAGGGAATTTTCATGTATTTTTTGTTTTCTATATAATGGTCACCACTTGGTTATGCTTTCGGCTGGAGAAACATGGTTGTAGGAACAAAACTATAGTCGGAAGTCCCAACGTCATGTTCTACATTATTCTTGATTTTTTTTTTCTTAATTTTTTAATGCAATTTGAAGGTTTTAATGGCTAGAAATCGTGTTTTAAAATTTGCATTAAAAACCAAATGTGACGGTCAAAAATTGTCAGAAATTGTGAATTTAATATTCGTCATTCGACATCCACTAATGCATATACATATAAGGATTAAAAAAATATTTTACGATTTTGTAGGATTGAAAAAATAACAACTTTTAATTTGTGCAACTAAAACAGGAATATCCTATTTTTTCTTAAAAGGACTAAAAACATATTTAAACCAAATAATAATTTCTATTTTAGATGTATTTATGCACATGTAATTAACATAATGACAGTTTTTAACTGCTAAAATAATATTTAAAAATTAGATCTCTATGTGAATAACTTTAAAATTTTCATACTCGATTTCTATCATATGCTTCCCTAAAAGGCTGAAACTTAAAATTGATTGAGGGAGACTCCACATTGATGCATTCCAATCAAAACTGCCTAAATTCTGCAACAAATGGATGCATAGATTGAAAGAATTGAGAAGTATGGTTAAACTCATGCTATAGAAAATAGGTTTCTCCAACCCATATACTTAACCCAATTCGTTCTCTTTTGTTCTTGATTGAAATGTTTTTTTTTTTTAAATGTTACTTGCATGATACCAATCCCTCAAACAAATTTTGAAAATGTTGCTTGCAGAAAATATAGACTCAAAGCATAAATCAAAACAAACGAAATTTCCTAAAATTTACATGAAATATTTGATTCGTACACATGCTCAACAAAATTATTTGATTTTTGACTATGTTCATTGAAACACCTAGGGTAATAAAACCCCTCAATCAATCTTAAGATTCATGAAACTGTATAAGAGAAATTGACCACAAAAATTGTAAAGTTCTATGCAAAGGATTTTTAAAATTTTTTTAATTATTATTGTGTGACTAAAAATCATCACTATGTTTATAATATGTTCAAAAACATATTCCGACCAATAAATATTGTTTTATGAAGATTTTTACTTGTAATTATGTTAAAATTATTAGCAACATTGATTTTAAACTGCCAGAGTGATCAAATGAAAATAAATTTAAAGATAAATGACTAAATTAAATCTAAACAATAATATAAAAGAATAAAGATATCATTTAGTCAATATTTTATTAATGATAGTAAAAAAATCGTGAGATCAAATCCTGTGTTCAATTAATCAAGTGATTAAACGTAAATGATTAATGTGTGAAAGTTAAGTTTGAATCATTTTATGTATTAGTGAGTTTGATCTTTAACAAAAATAATTCTTAGTTAAGTTTTATTTATCTTAAGTCGAAACTCCGAATTAGTCAAAAAAAATTTCCCTTGATAAACTAGAAAATTAAAATAATAAAAAATCCTGCCTTCAATTATCTTCGCGATATAAGCAGAAATCATTTATCACTTGAAACCCGACAATTAAATTATTTTGCATTGAAGAAAAAATGATAACTATACTTTTTAGCGAATAAAGTATTCTAAAAGTTTAGTGAGAATTTTGCCAAATATTCTAAAAGTTACCGAAATAGAAGTATAACTGTTATCTTTCCATCCATTGTGGACCTCTTCTAATCTTTATAGTAGGCAAATGTCCAAACAAAAGAGTTCTATTGGAAAATAAATATACACTAGATTGTAAAATAATTTTATAATTCATTTAATCACAATACATCATAATAAATTTTTGTTAACTTTTATAATAATCATTTTAAAAGTTATACCATAATAATAATTAGTGATTAAATAATAATATAAAATTATTCTATATTAATATAATGATTAATGATTAAATGATAATGTAAAATTACTCTATAATGTCAGTTATCATAATATTCTTGTTTTTGTTAAACCAATAAATCAATACAACATCAATTTAGTCCATAACATTATAAATGTTTCTTAGCTTCGATAATTATCAATCAATTTAATCCCTTTTAAGAAAAATAATAATTAGAGCATGTAAAATTACTTAAAAGCAACCCATCATAAGAAAAAAAAAAATACAACTTAAAAGCAAGTTCCTAAATATTTATAAAAGAACTCCATGTTCTGTTAAAACATAATGAAAAATATAATATATATCTGCAAAAATGTATACAGTTTCTAATTTCTGTGCGTTTCTAACTCACTTAACTTATTGGCATATTTATTTGGACCCGTTTATTCAGTTTACTCAAACCATTAAACCCGGATTTTAGAGAACCGGGATGGGAAAAGGGTCCTACCAAAATTATTAATTTAATTCAAATCAAGGACTGGATGGAATAGTTGCATTTGAAAGAGTTCAATCCACTGATATGTGCAAAGATATCTGAGGAATCAACCATATCATCATCTTCTTTCACAATTATCTGCAAGTACAAAAATTGGAAGGAATATAGCATCAAATAATTGAAAAGGTAAAAGTGATATCGAATTTTTTGTATTTTAATTTTTAGAATAAGGCAAGTTGAACAACAGTAGCCAATTAAGGGAATCTTACCTCTTCATCATCATCTTCATGATTGCTACTTCCTTGTCTATGGCTCTCTCCAAAATCATCATTCTTTGCAAACCTTCCTCTAACCCGGGGCCGGCTATCCGCCAAAGTTTTGCGGCAAGCATACTGCATTTTTTTTATAAAAAAAATTTGCATCATTAGTTGAATGTTGAAAATATGCATAAGGCTTGGTTGATGCAATAGATTGGAAATCATGTATAACAAAATAAGATTTGAAATTTGTTTGTTAATGTTGGTGTTCAGATGTAGTACCTTGATTTTCTTGCTGAAATTTCTTTCATTTCTCTTCTTCATGTATCTATGAATCTTTTCGTTCCTCTGCTCAACAGAGAGTTTTCCAACCTTCAAGGTAGAGTCCTCCAAGTGTGAGATTTCTAGTGCCAAAGTGGCAGAACTTCCAGCCCCAGCTATAAGTTTCTGACTCTCATTACCAAGTGCCTGAGAGAGAAATTATAATCAAAGATAAATTTCTTACTTATTCAACACAAAGTGGAAAGATGTTGGCTCACACACTATTAAAAACTGCACATTAACTTTATAGAGACTGTAGAAAGAGATATAACACTGCCACCCTTGAAGTGGGTCTTTCTATCTAATGATGCTACAGTTTATTATCCTTTTTTCTATTTTTCTTTTGGATGAAAGTGGTTATTCCTTCTTGCTAGGCCAAATTTATAGTATTTTTTAATGCATGTGACTTTATAAAGGGACTCATATCTTGTGCTAACTACTATTTGATGGTCATGGGGCACCTATGAGTTTATAGTTTAGAGATTTGTGGACCCTGAGCTTTCCCCCAAAAGTCCACCTCTGATAAAGCCTCTTCTAATTTTAAAATAAAAAACTTCACTACTGCAAGTATAGTAACCTTTGAAGCATTAGTAAACTTCTTTTTCCTAATTCTGAACACATTGAACATTGGAACTGAAAATTTTCATTTAGTTTATTGACAGTCGACAGAGAGAATAAATAATAATGCACTAACAGTGTAAATATTTTTTACATTATTATCAAATCACAAATTGTCAAATACAGTAAATTTGTTAATTTTTATAATAATTATTTTAAAGGTCATATCAACGATGGTTTCTGATTGATTAACAATGTAAAAACTTTTATACCGACAATGTATGCCTATTAAACTCTAATTGGCTTGCGAAATTGCACATACCTGAAGGTCTGGGGAGTCAAACACCCTTTGAATTGAATCTGTACAATATATTCCACCATTTTCTCCCTGGTAGTCCAATTCATGTGCCTGCAGTTCAGACTCCAGTAGAATGTTCCCACCAAACAATTCAGAACTGTCAGCAGATAAGGCAGTGTTAAGGGAACCAGGAGGAGGCATGTACACTCCTATGCCAGGACTGAGATAAGAGCAAGAGGGCGATGAAGGGTTGAGAGGCACATAAGAAGGGATGGAAGATATGCAATCATCATCAAAAACAGATGGTAACGGAGCTCTAATAAGGGGTGCAATCACAGGATCAGTAGGGTAGTGAGAGAGGCCCTTCAACATTGAACCTACTGCTGTTGATAGTTGCACCTGTGGCTGAGCTGAAGAGAAATCAAACTGATCCTGCTGGGTTGAGACTGGGAGAAGCAGTGGAACGACAAAAGATGGAGATGATGAGAAGTCTATGGAGGCTGAGATGTCATTGTCAATTTCATCCTGAGTGTCAAAGAAGATAGAAAGATTATTGCTGTTCGTTGCGTTGTTGTTGTTGGTTGTAGTGCTGGTTGTGGTAGTGCTAGATGAGGTAGTGGTGACTATGTTGCTGTTATTGCTATTGATCATCTTATTGTTGTCTACTACATCTAAAGGTGGAGATATGGTTGTGGCATATGAGGACTTCTCTTCATGGCAACAATTTGAGCTGGAGGTCACCTCAGAATTTTGCAGTGTGTGTGGGAAGCAATCGGGGTCGCAAAGTTCGAAAATTCGTGCACTAATTGGGCCTGAAATCTCATCCTGCAATGAGTGATGACATACAAGCATTGTGAACAACATGTTTACTATAAACTACTAAAACACAGCCTGAGAATAGTCTTAACAAAGCTTCTTTATAAACAAACTAGGAAACGTGATTCTCTATAGTTTATTTTTTTCCTTCATTATGATGGGTTTGAAATCTGAATCCAATTCCCCTTTTTGTTGATAGACATGAGTCTGATCTGATCACTTAGAACAGAAAAGAAATTCAAAAGCTAATATTCTCTAACCAATTGAAGCTTTGGCTTGTAGATGTAGTGGGCATTCAAAAGTGAAAGACATGCCAAATGATATAATAGTATCTGCCACAACACCCCCTTCCTTATTTATCAAGAAGAAAACGATATAAATCAATGTGCAAAGGCCCCAACGAAGAATTCTACATATGACTGGTTGGTTGCATAGTCTAGTCAGTTTTGTCCATATCTGGTAATAGACTGAAGAGCAATTCTCCTAAAGGGCTTGCATTGTTGGGTTATTTATTGGTGAAAATGATGTGCATCTATGCCTTCATGTGACAGGTAGGAGCCAAGGTAGCCAATGTTAGTATGAAATACAAGTATGCAAAAACCAACAAGGAACCTCATGCTATGTTATTTTTGTTCATTTTAAGTGGAAAATTTGAACTTCAATGGGAATTGAAAGCCACTTGAAGAGAACCACCCATAATGCTATATATGCTATGCTATCCATATGAATTGTGTCACTAAGACCCCTTCTCCCTATCCAACTGAATAAAGAATATAAAAAATTAGCAAAGCTTACACAACAAGCCCCCAAAGAGATATATATATATATATATATATATATATATATATATGTATGTATGTGTGTGTCTATATATATATATATATATTCCACAAGAACCGAAAGCTATGTCTAAATTACTATCACGGAAATGCTACACCATTTTTACAACTTTGCCCTTTTGAAAATGACATTAAACATTTTGGTGGTAGGGCCATTGGATGATAATAAATATTAAAAAAGAGTTGAGCCTCACTGTCATGGAGTCTTTGATTCCTTCCTATTGTTCGGTCAACAAAATTACGTTATGCTCTCCAACCATATAAATAAAGGAAAGAAAACGTTCCGTCCCACAAATTGTGAGCATGGCTTGTAGGTTTTCTAAGATGGCTAATAGCACTAGCCGCTTCCACTTAGCTCCAGGAATATAACCAAATAAGGGAAATATTGTTCAGGTTTCTCAGAGGACTAATTAGGATGAAATTAATTAACATGCCAGCAAACATTAACAAAACCATATTCATGATTCATGCATGGAAAGAATTAAAATGCAGGAATGGATCAATTAGTCGATTAATTCCTAGAGAAATTAGTAATAATTGGCCACAAAATATAAGAAAGAGTACCACAGAGAAAAACCATCAAAATTTCTACAATTCGTAAGAAAGAGCATGTTTGGTTTCACATCTCAGATGTGATTTCTTGAGTTTGTTAGGAAGTTAATAGTCATAAATTTCACATCTCAGATGAGATTTTCTTACTTCTCAATGGGTTTTCAAACACGCTATTAATCCTTACATCAATTTTAGACTTTTTTTTGTTCTTTTCTATCTTTCTCTTCCCTCCCAAGGTTTACACACTCTTGGAGTGTGAAATCATTATTTTGAAAGAAAAAAACAAGCCCAATCAAACAAACTTGTGACACAAAGATATATATATATATATATATATATATATAGCTTAGTTCCAATACATGCATTAACACTAAATATACATGATTGAGACATGAAACGTAACAAGCTTGAGGTGATTACAATGGGGAGTTGCTCAGCCGGTGTTGAGGGGTGGACAACATCCTGCAACATGGTGGTGATGAATCCTCTTTTGCACAGAATTAAGAAGACATTAAGGGTGAACCTCAAAATATATATAAAACAAAATCTATGTATACACACACTTAGAAAGAAGCGGAATTTGGTGTGGTCACAAACGTGTATATGTTCCTCAACTTGAAGGTGTCTAAAAACAATAATATTGCATGCTTAGGAAATTAAAGCCATAAAGGGATTAATTTTTTTCTAAAAAAGAAAACAAATTACAACAAGAAGGTGACATAAAAAGAAAGTAGTGGAGAGAGAGAGAGAGAGAGAGAGAGAGAAGTTGTATATGCTGTGTTATGTTAGCTAAGATGATGGGGTGTATGAGGGTGTCAAAAACAGAGAAAGTTGGTTATGTGCATATATAGAGGAATTGATGAGGATGTACGTAGAGCCGTCAAGCCTGGCACTCGCGGGCGTCAACGCGAGAGTGGCGTTTGGCCATTAATTCATTACTTTGGTGGGGGTGTAGTTGAATTCAATTTTTGGGACATGAACTTTTATATGGATATGGATTATTATTATATATATGCCAAATGACATGGCTTATACTAGTAACTAGGAGAAGAATTTGGGTTGAGCAATCCTTTTTATTCACAATTAAAGGATGTCCTATGTCTCATTATGTTAATGTTAGCATCGCATTAATTTGTTTTTGGCAAATTCACCTTTTTTTTTTATATTCCTTTTCTTCATTTGTTGGGGTGCATGGATGGATACACATATAGGATTATAATGTGTAAGAATTTACATGGTATAAAAATAGGTTTTGTTCTGAGTTTAAGTCGATCATTACAATTGTTTGGACATCGAAATTTATGGAAATGCTTTTTTTACTAAGTTGGGTTTAATTTAGCTTATGTTATATTTAAAACGAGACATTTAAAATTTTACTCATAAAATTTGGGAAAAAGTTTAACTTTGGAAACATTCTTATGAAAAAAATATTAATAAGATATCTTCTGACATATTTTTTAATTTTATCACATCCTCATTGAAATTTATTGTAAAATGCAAAAAAATTGTGAGTCTTATTTCATATTTAATTATTCATTCTCTTGATTTTGTAAAAGTATATGTTAAAAAGAATATTTTTCAGAACCTCTAGATACTATTAATGCTTTTGTGTGATGACATTACAAAACTTGTTCAACAAAGTCTGTCCATTACTACTAGAAAATAGGTTTTAACATCAGTTTTTTTGGGCTTTTAACATCAACTTTTACCTGATGTTAAAACCATTGATTTTAAAAGTATCGACGTTAACATTAGTTTTAAAAATATGATATTAACAAAAATATACAACATCAGTTTTTAGCAAAAAAAATGATATTTTTTGTGAATCGACATTAGTTTTTATTAAAAACTGATGTTGTTTTTGTGAATCAACATTAGCTTTTATTGAAAACTAATGTTATTTTTTGTGAATCAACATCAGTTTTTACTGAAAACTGATTTTGTTTTTTTGAATCAACATCAGTTGTTATCGAAAACTAATGTTTTTTTTAATCAACATCAGTTTTTACTGAAAATTGATGTTATTTTTTGTGAATCAACATCAGTTTTTATTGAAAACCGATGTTGTTTAATGTTAAACAACATCAGTTTATACTAAAAATTGATGTTGATTAATCAACATCAACATCGATTTTCAGTAAAAACTTATGTTAATTTTTGTAGTTTTTTTTTAATATATTGTCTATTTTTTAAATATTACCCAAACCTATAAATTTAAAAACAGACCAATTCAGACAAATAGTTTCACAATACGATAAAAAGTTACTATGAATTTTAATGGTCAAAGAAAACAACAATGTCAATACACTATAAGCAATTGTAATTAAACTATTTATACAATTGTTTAAAAATCCCTTAATCAACTAGTGTTTCATTTCTAACTCTAAGATAAAATATTGTCCACTAAATCTGAATTGTCTTCAATCTCTCTAATTCCAATGGTCTTGGATCAGTCAAATACTGCATAATATAAGAAAACATAACTTAATAAGTATAAATAAAAATAAGTATAACAAATAAAATTAGTTTTTAAGTAAACAATTATCGTGTCCCAATTATCCCTGAAGCCTCCTTGTACTATCATTGACATCCAATGCAGGACATAATAGCCACACTCTGTGCTTCCATTTTGCTTATTACACTAGGTTGAATAACATATTCAAAGTTAAACGGAAATTAGTGTAAATAGTAATAAAAGTAATTTGAAGACATCAACCATTGTTTAAATGACTTATTTTAATTGTAATCCATTTAGTAGTAGCTTTGGATTTAGTTCCTTGAGTATCATTGAATCCCTTCAAAGCACTGGTTAAGAAAAACATACATGCATATTGTACAATTAACATATTCATGTCTTTCCAACAACAAAGTAAATGTCTTAGAAATTACAACTTACCTGTTAATAATTCCTTTCAAGTAGTTATCTAGCTTATTGTGCAAGGAACAGAACCACACAACAACATTTTCCTTAGGACATATAACAACCAGTTGCCAATGTGTGCTACATTGGAGAACATTGATTTATTATTTAATTTGATTTGTACAATTTTACTTACCCATTCAAGTACGCTGCTAGGTATACATGTTTCTGCGAAGTCTGCATCCATTTCTTAATATAGTCTTCAGATTCAAATTGCGATTGGCCAGATCTCTGTATGGACTGCGGCTCAAGGAATCCATACACAAAGACATTATCCGATTGCAGACTTAAGTCATTCATATGCCTATTGTTTTTAAAATAAAGTAAATTATTCATTAATTTGAAACAACCAACAATGTAATGGAATGTAATGTAAAGTGACTTACAGAATCCACAGTTGTAAAATAGAGATATTGAGACATTGACCGCCGTGTATTATTTCAGAAATATCTTCATACTTAATGTAGAAGGGGACATCATAATTATACACCCCAAACACAATAGTATCTCACAGCACCTGCATGGGTCTAAGCATTAATTGGGGGATGGTCAATACGATCTGGTATAGGTGATCGTCATCAGGTTCTGGCTTATGTACAGGTTTCGTCGGTCCCTCAAGTCCTTGTTTATCCTACACAGTTAATAAACATAAGTCGATGACAGTCAACAATTTATGTGTAACAAATTAATCCATTTTAAATGATAATAAACACAACAAAAAGTAAATACATTTTTCGAAATAGCATGTACAAGATGTGTTGGCCAAGCAAGGAAGGTGTTAAGGGCCTGCCCCACTAACTAAACCTCTTCAGTGGGTATAGGGATGCGAGCATCAGCATTTTGAACTTCCTCAACACCCACCTTCACCTGATCATTGGCCAAAGGGACGTAGTGCACGATTTTCAATCCCTCACAAACTCTTCCAAGGGCAACCAGATGGAGAGGATTGTCATCAACATACAATCCACGCCTGTCGGATGCACCCGTGTCAGGGTCTTGCCCCGATGGATCGACACAACTTTCCTTCGTGCTGACATGGGCAGCAGAAAGACCAACCTCAACCTTAGGAGGCAATATGAACCCCTGAGATTACATCTGGGACTGCATGTAGTTGAAGGATAACATGAGTTGTTGAGTCACTTTTTCAGTGATCGACTACTCCAGCTCTTCTCGAATATTTTGTTTCAGTCGATCCAAGTCTTCTGGGTTCATGGACTTAAACGTGCGAGAGCTTGTTGAAGCCGGTCCAAAGTATTATTTGATCGTCACACCGGGTCCAACAGCACGGACACGACCTGAGTGCTCTGGTCGCCCAATGGCAACAGTCAGTATATATTGAAGTCCACTGGTGACAAAGCTACCCTGTGTTGATTTATTTTCCAGGGTATCCTGCAATCAACATAAATACTACATGAGTTTTAAAATATTTTGGTTTTGTAATTAATGACCATTGAAAAAATAATTAATTTACAATCTTTTCTGCAATTTCACGTGCCGCCTCAGATGTCATGTCTCCTAATTTTTTTGTTTGAGTCATCTTCCACTTCACGTGTCGTTTAACAGGAGATGGAGGATGAACGATTATTTTGGTGCTCCCACTACTACAAAATAGGCTTTTTACGTCGGTTATTTACCCCTTTCTACGTCGGTTATACAACCGTCGTTATTATAGGTGTCATTGAAAAATAAAATTTTTGAAGTCGGTTGACAATCGTCTTAGAAAATGACTTTCTAAGACGGTTGTTAATTGATAACCGTCTTAGAAAGTCACTTTCTAAGACGGTTATTGGATACCAACCGTTTAGAATGTCATTTTCTAAGACGGTTGTTAAATACCAACCGTCTTAGAAAGTGATTTTCTAAGACGGTTAGTAGTTAACAACCGTCTTAGAAAGTCATTTTCTAAGACGGTGCGTGGTAACAATCGTCGTTGTTTCTATCATTAAATTTTAAAAAATAGAAGAAAAAAGGAAACTAAGACGGTTGTTACGCTGAGAACCGTCTTAAAAAGCTGCTTTCTAAGACGGTTGTTACGAAACAACCGTCTTAGAAAAGCACATTCTAAGACTGTTGTTACACTGAGAATCGTCTTAGAAAGCTGCTTTCTAAGACGGTTGTTACGTAAGAACCGTCTTAGAATGTGCTTTTCTAAGACGGTCGTCTTAGAATGTGCTTTTCTAGGACGGTTGTTACGTAACAACCGACGTAGTTTCATGTATTTTTTTTAATATTTTTTTAATCAACATTTTTTTACGCGTACATAATTGTAGCTGCAGTGATATGATTAACTATTAATGGACGATACGAAGTATATAAAAATAAATATCATTTCATTAACAAGATTAATTTCAAATTTTCACTAACAACAATATACATAGGATAAAATATAACATTTATAACATTTTGTAATGCTAATTACAATGGTTTAAAAAAAAAGTCTACAAAACAAGATATATACTACAATATAGAATGTATGATTATTTCGTAACTACTATTGTTTAATTGTAACTACTATTTATCAAACAACTAATCTACTCATTTCACAATTACATCTATATAAAAATGAATCAAGACTGGATCTAATCTCAGCTTGTATCTTACTCCATGAATGAAGATAAGTTATAGTTGTAGCGGCTTGTTTTTAAGTAGAGGAACCTTGAGTCTGGATCTTTAGTTTTGTGAATCCTCTCAAGCGGTGTAAATATTTTCCAGCCTATCGGATTCAAAAGTCATCATCATAAAACAAAGTCAGCAGAAAAAACTACAGAAGGTTTGTTCTATGATAAATAAGTAACACATGCATGCACGTCATATCACTTTCAGCTTAAATAATATCATAAATGTTATGCATGTAAGACAATAGAGCATAGACAACCATAGTTGAATTGAATAATGAAAAAAAAAGAAATGTGCTTGTTAAGGATGTGCTAAAATCAATGAAGTTAATTGGACTTGGTCTGTTTCTTCTTTGTGAAACTTTCAAATTGACATACCTTATAAGCTTGGAATGCTGTTTGGATCCTTGTTGCAGCAATAGTTTCAACTGATATCCCATCTGACTCTAGATTTTCGCTTTTCATTCCATTTGCTAAACCATTGGACTTTTTTCTTGTATAAATCTTAGTATGCAACACAATAAACTCCATGAAGCTAAAGATCCCTATCTCAAAAGGTGAGCATATTTGTGGGGATAGAAACTTTTAGGTCACAACAACCCTCATACATAACAAGTTCCAATATATTCTAAGTTCTAACAAATGACATTGCTACAGCCTAATTAAAAAATAAATAAACAGGTAAATTAAGAGGTCATTATAAACAATAACATATGTTGTTCCTCATAAAAATGATGCCAGACTCAAGAAAAAACTTAAATTTACAGCCACGAATGAATATTGTTACAGCCCTTGAGTTTACACAATGTTGAATGTACAACATTCGGTCTTTTGTCTAACATTCTTTAAAGAAAGGTCCTTATCCATAGTCAATGCCAGTATTCTTCCCGATGTTCCGACAACAAAATGAGGGCACTCATTTTTCAGCAGATCCTTGTGAATTTTGATGTTGACTCCACCAGTGTTGTTAAATCGTCGAGTTGACTCGGTAAACTCGACCGAGTCAACGATTCTGCCCCTCAAATCGAGTCAACTCGGTAGTAAACTCGTTTATGGTTGTAGATCGCGAGTGAACTCAGTGAACTCGGTTGAATCGCCGAGTTGACTCAGTGCGTATTCTTCTTCGTCGTCGCCTCATCGTCGTCGGTCTTCTTCTCCGCCTCCCTCTTGCCGTCGTTGCCTCGTCGGTCTTCTTCTTCTCCTTCTCAAGTTGAATCGCTGACCTTCTCCCTTCGTCGTCGTTGCGCTCTCCCCACTTCTCCTTCGAAATGGACTTTTGTGTTTGTGTTTCCGCTAATTTCTCTTGAAGTAGACTCTTATATACAATTTACGTTTCTACGGTTTTACGATTTAGCTCATCCCACCGAGTCTACGTAGACTCTACGATTTAACAACTATGGACTCCACCATAAAAGACAACAACCTTGAGATCGGGTAAGTAAGTGCTAAACCTCTCAAACTCACGCAACAACATGTTTGAGTATTCTTTTGCAATTATCTCACAGTAGAGTAAAAAAAGTAATGATGACACTTAAGTTAGCAACAGAAAACTGAACTTCAATGATGGACTACCACCGTATCATCAATCATGTCACAAAGATGCAACTAACTTTTGTTTATGACAAAAATAATACAAAGAGAACTGCAAGGCATGAAAAGCAATCAAAACCCAAAAGGCCAAAACCAAAGAGGATATTGTCTGGCATCCAAATTTATAGAATCAAGAAGGTTCGAAGGTTAGGCAGTAAGTAATCACGTTTCTATTTATTAATGAAAGGCTCAATAATTGTATTGGAAAAGCTTCTAAAAATTTGTTAAGCAAGATAACAAAGTCAGCATTTAAAACTGATCTTTTTTGGGTTAAATTTGCAGTACCTTCCAACCATAATTATCCAGAAGCTTCCTCAAGGCATGGGAGCAGCATAATCTGACATCATCACTGCAATCATCAAACCACTAATTGATGTTACTTAAAAACCAACCCTTATTATATAACATGACAGAGAATTAAAAACCACCCGAAAATTGACAGACCTTGAAACAGTTTTTTTTCTTAACACAAGCTAAGCTTATCTTCACCCTCGGTACTTCACTTGGTCTGAACTTCTTCAAATCAAAGTGCCACATCAACCTGTGTTAGAATGCACCTCCATATAAATATTTGATAAAATTAAAGGTAATAAAATATGAAATCAAGGCAGTTTAAGCTAACGAAGCGGTACTTGAGAAACTGTACAAAGATATTTCAAGGCATAGTTGACCTTAAAGAATAAATGATTCCTTTATATACCATACCAGTGAGCTATAGACATCCAACATCGAAATGGACCATATCCATATATTATTGCTTTCCTCAAAAGTGTAGTAGATTCAAACTCATCCTTCCAAACAGGGTGCCAAGCAGTATCTTCACGCAACATGTAGCATTATAAATGACTTATAGTTGAATGAAAGTAATGAAACAGTGAAGCTACTGATTCTGTGAAAGAGAGACTGTTAAACTCAGAAATTAGCTTACTGATTTATGCATTTATTACTTGAAACATTCTAGTTTTTAGGCCAGAATTACTATACAAGACATAGACAACACAGGGTATTCCTCTTACAAGGAGTCTCCTCCTTCAAGATATAGCAATTAGTAAAACTATGGAAATAATATAACCACCCCTAGCCCCATACATATAATGCATCGCTGCCATCGCACACTAACTAGCAAACCATTTTATAACTACCTAGATAACTGCATAAAGACAGACAGACTACAGAACAAATAATAATTCAGATCCATAGCTACCCAAATAACTGCCTAAATAGCTGACCAAATTCACAATTACTACACAAACACTAATAATTCTCACATAAATTTTCCAAGGTCTATCTCTATCGGAGACTAAGGAGTTTCATGTATACGTTTGTTTGCTTCGTGTAAATAAACCATGGTACAGTATTTTATCCATAACATGGATGTTATCATTATGTTATCATCAAACATAAGCCATTAAGCCCCCTTGCTGATTCACTGCACATTATGCTCACTTCACAAGCAAAAATGAAAAAACCTGAAACAGGCCCTTAATGATGAGAACCATAGGAAAAAGGAGGGGAAATCAAACTCAGGCAGAAAAACAAAGACATCTAAACGATAAATTTCATACTATTTTTTATAAGCGATTTTCATGATGTGTATAATTTTTTTTTTCATTGTGATGAAAGCCACAGAAAAAATAATATGCTATTAGATTTTTAAAATTTTCAGTTACTAATAGAACACATTTTTCATACAAATTTTACTCTTTTATGTCATTTTTTTTGTCTGTACATTAGTTTGTTTCCCTAATTTTAAGTTAAGTAAAAAGTATGAATAATATTTATAATTTTAAATTTATAAACAACATTTTTTGCAATAAAACTTAGAAAAAAAATTATACAATAATTATGTAAAATAATTTTATTAAATTACTACATGAGAAACTAAAAAGAACAATTCATCAAACTTTGGTGATTAGAAAAATATTTTTAAATTTAGAGAAAAAAAGAATCTACCCCCAAAGTTAAGAACAAAGCAGTAATTAAGTTTAAATAAAAAGATTAAATCTAATAATAATTGCTAGTGCAAGACATTATCTTAATGTTTGATAGAGGGGCCTAGTGTGCCACACAGCCCAAAGGATAGTGGTCAGTCTCATCCAGGTGGGTCTCCTTTCTTCTGCGGGTCCCTCTTTTACTCCTATATTGTCATTTTAGGTATCGTATCTTGTTTTGCAGAGGCATTTTCATATTAAGTTTATACTTTATCTTGTCAAACAGTTATTCAGTGTATTTATCAACAGGTCTCTATTTTAATTCGTTGAAGAAGATTTAGTTCAATTGTTGAGGAAAATATGTAAGTTATTATAATTTTTTTGCAGTTTATCTATATCTATATTATAAAGTTATGTTGAATTAATTTTAATTAATCTTTATTTCCTATAATTTGATTTGTATTATATGATCTTCATAAACTGAAGTAAATGAAAAGGCTAAAAATTATAACAAATAATCCAAAAATTAAGAAAACTTTTTAAGTGGTAAAAACACTAAACATACTAGTAAATAAATCGTGTTATTTATTCCTCTATACATTAGACTAATCAGCTACTAATTGAGTTTTTATTTAATGAAACACAAGACGTCAATCATCAAAAGCAAAAAAGAGAAACAGAAGCCAAACACATTCTGCAATATAAACCACTCAATCTCTTTTTCTCGTTACTTGTAGTACTCTCTCCATGCATAACTTATTTTCCGTTTTAAGAAAAACTCATGAGATCATTTCAGTTTTTTTAAAAACCAAATGTAAAAAAAAATCATATTAAAATAATAAATTATTTTAAATAGTTTCTATAGAATTAGTCGCTTTCAAAAAAGAAACAAAGTGTTTTTTATGATGGTAAACAAATACCAGTATAAATTAATTTTAAAAATAATTCCCAAATTATGTTGCATCAGAATTATTTTTCTTAGTATGTAACTACTTTTTTTTTAGTATGCTACAAATTAATCCTTTATTGGTTTTTTATTTGAAAAGAGGTGTTTTATGTTATGCGTTTTCAAGATTCGGCGCCGGTGCGAGCTATATTTGCTTTTCATCTATTTATTTTTTTATTATTATTAAACCTTTTCTAGTTCGTTGAAGTCTGCTATTCTTTCGGGGGTTTGAAGTTCATTGTTATTCTTCAATCATGTATTACGGATTCCATAAGTAGGACTGGACACACTAAATAGATTTTTTATAGTTGGATTCAAAGTTATTATAAGATTAAAGTACATAGCATTATAGCATTTCATGGACTTTTAAAATTCGAAAATGCTAAACTTCCACCTCACTTTTGGTTGATTGGAGTGGAAGGAAGAGAAAAATAAGAAATAAAAAAGGTAAAGAAAAAATAGTTATACATATGATGGGAAAGAAAAAGAGAAAATAAGTTATGCATGGAGAGAGTACTGCAAAAAATAGTTATACATATGTTACTTGTAGTATTTAAATAAGGTCCATGCCCAAGCCAGAGGAAGAAGATACGAGGGAGTTTTGGAAATCAAGAAGAGCCCCAGTGAATAAGAAGTAACAGATATCAAAACAGATTTCCATGCTTTCACATCATCAATCTCAAAGACCTAAAAAAAAGGCAAAAGGAAAAATATGCATGATGATCAATGATTATGCATAAATACAAACGGTATACATACATTTGTTTGCTTTAAATTTCTCATGATTGCAGGGAATATTACTGTCATCATTGATGTTTTATTATAAACTTATATGCCATAATGATATTAGGAACATTTTGTCAATACTTTATGCAAGCAAACAAAAACTAAAGAATGTTAGTTTAAGCACATGGAAATATTTGATAGTAAAACATAGAGTATCTAAGAGGGGACTCTGCATACTTCAATTTAACAGAAAAGTAATGTTTAGTGATGATGCTATAAAACATGACATAGGTGTAAATAATAATTAAAAAAAAAGCACCTCCTTAGGAAGGGAATTGATGACATCCTTTAAAGTAACATCATCTGGAAGCGGCTCTCCAATTTGCCTGAAACCGTAGTCTTCAGCTAGTTGTTTTCTATACTCCGCACTTTCCACGGGAGCTGGTTGTACTGGAATTGCCACGACACGTATGACAGTAACCTTATTCCTAGTAACGAAATTCCTTTGACGCCTGAAACCTTTCTGAATAAGCCCATTACTATTTAGACTAAATATGCCTGTGGCAGCAAAGTGACAAATAATTGTTTAAAATTCATCCATTACCCGTACCATTTATGTTCATGCCTATTAAAAGTTAAACATAACAGCACCATTACTATATATGTTCAGGCCAACATAACGACATACTAGGACTTGAACTTGAGGCAACATAGGTATTTCTGATAATTGTTCTCAAAATCATATGATAGAGGACCATTTCCAATCTCTTGAGCTTAATTGCGACAAGGAGCAGTAAATTCAATTGGCAAGTAACGTTACCAAATAGTAAAACTAAAACACCAAATTGAGGTAATGAAAAAATAACGTGCATACTCGGGGAGTACTGGGCAGCAATGTCTCTCCTCAAAAATGGTTTCTGATAAGAGCCCTGCAAAATGAAACCATAATAAAACTAACAGTTCCTTTAAAAAGTTGAAAGACGCTTAGGAATTGGGATAAGGCTAAAAGAGAAGGGAAGGAACGAAGAAAACCTTGAATAGGAGTAATGAATCAGTGAGCGTGCAAGCCATTGTGCATGAGCAGAAATTAAGTTAAGCTCACAACAAAGGGAGGCTTTGGACTCTAAAGGATAGAATTGAAA
The DNA here is from genome assembly GCA_007407185.1 of Glycine tomentella. NCBI lineage: Eukaryota > Viridiplantae > Streptophyta > Magnoliopsida > Fabales > Fabaceae > Glycine > Glycine tomentella. The sequence goes on along the minus strand of PYAF01004937.1, from coordinate 31,414 downwards.
GAGATAACGCTTTTTTTCTCCCTTTCAGAAAAGCGTCGTGGATGGCAATGTTTTTTATATGAGAGAGTCTGAGAGACCGCGTGGTCGTTTCATCGTGGGGCCCTCTAAATGTGGACTGGTTTTAAGAGACCTTCGCAGCCACATATGTATTGGACGGTGTCGTTCTCCGTCCACTATACTGCTGCCCAGAATACAACTATACTAAGTAATACTACAATCATTTCCATCTTTTTCTTTTTTTCCTCCTCTGTGATATGGAATCAAAACAGGGCTTTGGTTGATGAATTCTTTGCAGACAACATGAGACTATCCTTTGGTGAATTTAAAAAACAGCTTGTCATACATTTTTTATGCAGAACATACAATACTTAAAATAAAAATAATTCAGGTTTCAATCCTGTGGTCAAGTACTAGGCAAGTTCACTAAGCAGCATAATTATTGTGGCAGAAGGACGCTTCTCATTTCCACAAAACAGCAAATGAATTTAGTTAACAAAAAGGACCAGAGCATCAAAAGAATCAGGGAAAAATTATACAAATCAACTGATGTCAAGAAATTAAATGATAATGTTCATTAATCTACTCATAATCACTAGGGATACTTCATTAGGGCTGGAATTGTAGCAAACCTGTATGGTACTAGATCATAGGGGTCAAAATGTTGAACATCTGACGACAAGCTGGCATCTCCTCTCTTATATTTTCTTGCTCCCAATATTCTTGGCCTCTACTTGAAACAAACAAGAAAGAATACCAAACAATTTGAATAATTTGTCTCCTTAATTATAGATGTTGCCTTCTTTGTCTTCATACTCTTCCTCAAGATCTTGGCGCCACTTGTTCACTCTTTGTCTTTGCTGTATCTTCTTCCAAAGTTCCTTTGCTTCCTGCAACAGAGAAAACCACACTTAATGATACTATTACTGGTACTGCACACACGTCACCAATTAATAATCAAACCATGCACTCAGATATAACTTTGGACTCAATTTTTTAAGAAGTCATGCACCTCAAACTTAATTAAAAAAATGGGTCCTGCTAATGAATACCCTAAAGGAGTTTCGTTAGGGAATAAATAGAAAGTTTATTGGAAATTACACTAGTAAGTGCGCATTACTGCCTTGGTAACATCAAATATTGCCCTTTCTCATAAAAATAAAAAAACTACTTTTGATTTCTTAACCTGTCCTCTTAAGACACTAGTTAGCACTATCTGGAAAACAGTACATAAAAGAAAATTTTAGTACCAAATGATTAAGTTATACCGTAACATTTTAATGTATGTTATATTTTAATTAGTTACAGACCAAGGAGGAAAAAAATGTAATGTTGATTTAAATTATTTCAATATGTAATCATGAAGAACCCAATAACAAATAAAATAAAGGTGTTTTCCAAGGATTGTAGTAGCTAATGACGGACCAGACTGATGGGCCAATAACAGAATTATCAATGGGTTTTTTTCCCCACTATTTTACCAGACTTGACAGTGGACATACAATTTTGACTCTGATAAAAGAACCTTATACTCTGAAATGGGGTATAAACTACCTTTGTGAGAAATAGCCTCTGAGCGCGTTGCTGAACAGTACCACCAGTCTTAAGCCCCAATGCAGCCAGTGCCTATCATGTCAAAAAGCAGAGAAGAAAAAGAAAATATAATCAATATATCAAGTTTATGATTAGTGATGGTGAATTTTGCACTGACCAGCTACATTGATAATGGAATATGCACCCACACACACGCACCCTCATACAATTTTACCTCTTTTAACCTTTCAGTGCTGACTTCCATCAATTCTTCAACTGTACTGTAGAGCTTCGGCGGCCACGCACTACGTCAAAGCACGACGTCACGTCACTGAATAACAGCCTCTGGGTCACCTCTTAATGCACAACGGTGCTTGAGCAAAATGGAGACATACCGTGACGGAGATGACGGCAAACAGTGTAGGAGAACGCGATTTCAGCTTGGAGGAGGCAACTAGGGCACAAATGATGCTAGGGTCACTCTCTCTCAGACGTTAAGGTCAATCGTGTGGTGAGTAAGGGTATAGAAAGCCAGCAAGAAATATGATTGGCCGTGGACTATAACGGTGTCGTTTTAATTAACATTTGCAACATTTCAAAGACAGTTGTCTTTATAACCGTCGTCGTTTTAAAGAATCAAAGACGGTTTGTCCAAGACCGTCTTTGAAATGTTTGTTTTATTTACAATTATGCCACCGAACACCAAATAACGACGGTTCTTGGGCAACCGACTTCATACCCGCATCGTTAAAACTGCTTTTTGTAGTAGTGTCCCGTATTGGGCTGGTTCCTCCAATCGTTTCTTTTGTTTTTCCTCCATTAACTTTTGTTCTAATAAATCACAACCCCCATTAGATAACACGTGGGGGGCAGTGTTTAGTTTCTGGGCGGCCTGAGCCTTCTTTCTAACATCCTGTTACAATTACACAGATAGTTGTCAACAACATGCACTTGAAAATACTGCATAATTTCCAAATTCAAAAACAATGCAAGTCAAATAACCTCTCATGAAGTGGCTCTACGACTATCACAAAATTGGTGCCACTTTTCTTTGTTGATTCCGTATTTCTCACAGACCATGTCGTCGTCTTCCTCCTTGCCTTGTGCCAGAGCCCATTTGGAAGTCAAATCTGACTTAAACTACCTCCATCGCTCTCCTACTGTCTGAAGAATTTTCTTTTTCGTCCTTTGGTCAAACGCTTCAGGTATATCAAATTTAGCCTACGATACAAAAAACACATTTAACAGTTACAATAACATTTTAATTGTATTAGTACAACCAGTTACATTGGCATTGAACATTTAATTCTAATACCTGAATGTCCTCCTAAATCAAATCCTTCTGAGCTGCAGGAACATCCTTCCAGTTACCAATTGTGACATCTACCTTATCCCGAGCGATGATCCCCAAATATGTCCTCAATTTCTTTTTATTGGGACCAGTAGCCTTCCCAGTGGCACGATCCACATGAACCAGTGGTTTCTCGACACCGACAGGTCTGGTGGCTAATGACCTCAGTCGTGTTGCTTTCCTAGTCTTTGTCGACGTAGATGACGAAGATGCTGACTCAGAAGGAGGAGGGGAGCTCGGTGGTGGTGTCATGTGCCTTTTAAAAACAACATTAATTAAAGTTAAGTGAAAAGTAAAGTAAGATATGAAATTGTAAATATGGAAACAAGTAAATATAGAATAAAGATTACATTAAACGATGTTAATTAATTCTCCTTCATCATGATCATCATGATTTGCATGAATGTCGTCAAGTTCTTCTTGTTCGTTGACGTTAGACATATGTGTCGAGAAAGGAGTAACACCAGTATCAAAAGTTGAATCATCATCTTCAAGATTAAGACAAATGATTTTTCCATGTAGAACCACTGACCACCTTTCATCACAAGGATCTCGAACATAAAACACCAATTTAGCTTGTTCTGCAATGATGAAAGGCTCATTTTGATAAGTTAGCTTCTTGAGATCTACTAAAGTAAATCCCGAATCGTCGGTTCGCACACCGATATTGCAATCAACCAACTTACACTTGAAAACACACACAATGAATTTGACATAATTAAGCTCCCAGATTTCACCAATGACTCCAAAGTAAGTCATGGACGCCAAACGGGGATTAGGGTCATCAATAGTAGCAAATTGTTGGGATTCAGCCCTAAGATTAACCCCACTGTTTTGCATTGTGCTCTTGTCATCTTGTTCTTTGGTGTAGAACGAGTACTTGTTGATATCGTATCCCTGCCAACTTCTAACATCTCTTTTAGGCCCATCTGCTAACTTCCTTATTGTTTCAGAGGAAGATTCATCACTAAATATTGTATCTTTAAACCAATTCAAGAAAGTCTTGTTATGCTCTTTCAACAACCTATTCTTTGTCATTTTTGGATAACTTTCCTTGACTAAGGCTTCGTGACGAGCTATGTATGGCAGGACTTCAGTATTGTTATTTAGTATATACAAATGAGCTTGTTGCAATTCCTCTAACCCAGGAGTTATAACATGTAGCCCTCGTGAATCCTTACCTCCCACTCTGTTGTCATGCCGAGACTTGGGAAGTCCAACAGGTTTTGCCTTTTCAATGTACTCTTAACAAAATTCAATAGTTTCTTTTGCAATGTACCTTTCAACTATCGATGCTTCAGGACGGTGTAGATTCTTTGTAAAGCTTTTAAGATCTTCATGTATCACTCTACCAGGTACATCCACCATAAATAAACGGGACCACATAGTTTAATTTCCCTGACCAGATGAACAATTAAGTGAACCATGATGTCAAAAAATGAAGGAGGAAAATACATCTCCAACTGACACAAGATAATTGTAGCCTCTTCTTCCAAGTCATTTAACTTTACAAGATCCACGACTTTGCTACGAAAGGCATTGAAGAAAAAGCACAGGCGAGTTATAGCATGCCTCACTTTGTTAGGCAAAAATGTCTCGAATCGCCACGACTAATAGGTGTTGCATCAAGACGTGACAATCATGAGACTTTAAGCCAACTAGTTTTAGATCTTTCACCTGCACAAGGCTCTTAATATTTGAAGAGTATCCCTGTGGCACTATGACACGGCGCAGACACTGACAGAAACTTATCTTCTCCTTTTTTGACAAAGTGTGACATGCTAGAGGTAAGTATATTTTCTTACCATCAGACCTTGGATGTAACTGCTCACGTATACCCATCTCAACAAGATCTTGATGAGTATTCAGACCATCATTTGTCTTGCTTTGAATATTAAGAAGCGTGTCGATGACACTATCACACACATTTTTCTCCACATGCATAACATCGATAAATGTCTAACATCTAGATCAGACCAGTATGAAAGATCAAACAATATCGACTTCTTCTTCCATATGCAAGTTTTACTTTTTAGCTTCTTTTGGGTCTTTCCAAATGTAGTATTGATGTCCTCAACCCGCTCAAGAACTTGGTCACCAGTTAACGGTATCGGTGCCTTTTCATGCTATTGACTTCCATTAAATGTTTTTTTCAATCGCCGGTAAGGGTGATAAGGTTTCAGAAAACGTTGATAGCGAGTGTAAACTGTTTTTCTTCCATGTGTTAAGTTGTACGTAGCTCGTGTCTTGTTCACAGATAGGGCATGCATGATGGCCCTTAACACTGTTCCACTCAAATTCTCGTATGCTGGAAAGTCATTAATGGTACAAAATAGCATTGCACGCAACTTGAATGTCTCATTTCGATACCCATCAAACACGGCAACCCCCTCGTCCCACAAGTTTGTCAAGTCTTCAATCAAGGGACTGAGATAAACATCAATGTTATTTCCTGTTGTCTTGGGCCCGATATCATCATAGACAACATCATGTATTTTCGCTTCATGCACAACCAAGGAGGCAAGTTGTAAATGACTAGCAAAACAGGCCACGAACTGTGTTGATTACTTAAACTGCCATAGTGATTCATTCCATCACTGGCAAGTGCAAGTTTAAGATTTCTTGGCTCTTTGCCGAATTCCGGATACAAACGATTAATCTTCTTCCACTGGGAGGAATCAGTCAGATGGCGGAGCATTCCATCATAGTTTCTCCCATCTGCATGCCATGTAAGGTCTTTTACATCATCTCTGTTAGCAAACAGACGCTTAAACCTTGGAATGATCGAAAGATACCACAACACCTTCGTTGGGGGCCTTTCTTTTTTGCTTTCATCACTGCTACAGTCGTCATCGTCCTTCACTTTGTACCATGATACCCCACACCTGGGACATTTATACATTTCTTCAAATTCATTTTTGTATAATATGCAATCATTAGGATAAGCATGAATTTTTTGATACTCCATACCCATCGGACAAAGTATCTTCTTTGCCTAATTGTAACTTTTTGGCAATGTGTTTTCATCTGGAAGCATTCCTGAACTACCTGAAGCAGTAAACTGAAGCTTTTGTCACTCCACCCATATCTGGCCTTGACATTAACCAAACTTAACACAGCTGACAACAACATCAAAGACTTCTTGCACCCTGGATACAACAGCTTCTTTGAATCACTTTCCAATGTATCATACATAAAGGCATGTGCTTGCTGAAAAGACTCTTGTCTGAGATCATGAATCATGTCCTCTAATCGATCTCTCATGTCTACATCAAGCGGTTCAGTTTGGAACCCCCTTTGCATGTCTGTCAATTCACCATGTCATATCCATGTCGTATAATTCTTCTTAATTCCATCACACAGAAGATTTTCTCATATGTCGTCTAGTACTTGTCATCTCCCATTCAAACAATTTATACAAGGGCATAAGTATCTCTCATCCTCATCCGGTCGACTTCTATCTGAGGCAAATTCAAAAAACTGTTCAACGCCTTCCTCATACTTAGTCATCATGCGACTTGCATTCATCCAACTTTGATCCATCTAATTAATAACTTTGTCATACTCACAAAGTTATTCCATGCATGAAAACCTTACTTTTTTCATTAAAGGTGTCGCCCTATCCCATTCAGGAAGACATTTTTTATAGTAGATTCATACATAAAGGTTATGTCTCTTTTCTTCAATTTGACGAAATTTCAGCAGCATTTCGCATTGATCTCCAAGTACACGAGATGAAAGCGGTGACAACAATACCACCACAATCAAGTATGCACCCGGAGAACAAAGTGAAATGCATTGTACCGAAATGACATCTAATTTAAGAAAAGAAACTCAACCTGAATATACTATAAAAAATGATTATTCCCAAACTGTCTGTTCTTACCAAAATCTAGAAATTCCACGTATGGGCTTGGTGTGGCCTTGGTGGACTCCAAATTCTGTGACGCCGGGAAGTGAGTAGGCTTTGCTTAGAGGAGGGACCTGTAAAACAAAGGAAAAACACTCTGACACTCAAGTAAGTACATTAAATTTATAAGGGTGACCAAGTGTGAGAACTCGGCCTGAGATGTAGAGAATGAGAGACTTGAGTAATGCATTCAAGTGTATATGAGAGAGAAGTATTCTGGGTGAATACCGAATGAGAATGGAGTGAGTAGAGAGAACCTGGAGGATTGTATTATAGCGTGGAGTGGGCCTTAGGCCATTGCTTATAGATAATCTGTTGATAAGATAATAATAACAGATAATAGCATGCAGTTGTCTTAATTTGAATAAGAGATAATGTGTACCTTATTGATATATTGTTACTTGTAGATAAGTAGCAATTAGTAGATAACTTGTTGAGATATGATAAGATAAGGTGGTTACACCTATTTGAATATCCTTGCATATAGATAGGCAGTTAATGAGGAGAGGAAACATTGTGGATGTCCATGCTCCTGTTGAGGGTTGAGGTCCGTGCTCCTGTAGCTGTGTTAACAAGGAACCCGGACATCGTGTCCGGGTTGGCACCTGGAGGCTGAATAAGCGCTTATTAATGAGGCAATGCTGACATGGAGGGTGGCCGTGTATACATTGACATTTATTAGGTAGCCACGTGTCATTTTACTATTTTGGACTGTACAATGTCCAAACGGACAATTCAAGAATCAATACAACGATTAATCCAAATTGTCCGGAAGAATCATTGATTGAATCTCAAATGGGAAACTAAGGTTCACTCATAATGAACATCAATTGTATATATAAACCAATAGTCATTAATAACATAAAACAAGTTACAAAAGAACGCATATACATATAGAACCTCAAAAAATTAGGAAAGACATTCGTAAATACATGTGATAATGGTACCATGTGAATCTCTTAACTCAACAACCTCACAAATTAGGAGGCACAATTGTTATAAAAATTTGGTGATTAAAATAATTTACCTACTAACAACATTATTAAAAACTCTAATTAAATGTTGAAACCTAAAAGTATTTGATGAAAATATATTAGTAAGTATCCTAAAATACTTATTACTACTAACATCTATAATCTATTAAACAAATTCAGAACTAACGTAAAAATTTCAAAGCTATCCACTAAAATAATTAAGGTTTGGCTACTAATTGCGTTGATATATGTTTTTCCTTTTCTGATTATGTTATTTTTGTTATGTTGTTTGAAACATTGTAAGTAGTGTCATAATCATACGAAGATAATTTTGTTAAATGGAAAATATGCACATATAATATTAACTTGTTAAGACTTTTTTAACTTAAGTGATATTAACTTGTTATATTTTAGTTCATCTCGATTATACTTTTATTTTTATTTATTATTTTAAAATTTTTATATATAATAACATTTTATGTGATTTTTAAAAATAACAAGGAATGAGCATTTATTAAATTTTATAATGTAGACTTTATTACATCAATTAATTTTAAATAAATTGAAAATACAATGTCATTAAAATACTATCAATTTAATTATTTATAAAAAAATTTAATTTTATCCTCGTAAGTTTAAATAAAAATATTTAAGTGTTAATATAATTTTTGAATGATTTATTGATTATCTTTTAATTTTATATATAATTATAATATTGACTTAGCATAGTATGCGCCTGTTTTCACCTATTAAAATAGAGGTCTTACGTAATATGAGATAAATATTTATTATTTACTGAATAAAGAATAAAATTTTTAACGTGTGTAAAGCACGAGAAGGCTTCTTGCTGAATAAATGGACATTAGAGAGATTTTTTTTAATAAATGTATGTTAAGTAAAAACTCGATTATATTATTATGAATTATATCAATCAATATTGAATAAATATACATACAATTCGGCATACTAAAAAATTATAAAATATATTATTTTCTTTCTTATATTTTTAACAGTCAAATTATTATTTTTTATCATCAAATCTTAATTGATTAAAACTCATGGATTAATGTGAGTGGGTTTTTATTATTATTATTATTATTAAAAATTGATAGGATAATGGAGAAAACACACCAAAATGATGTGTTTGTTTTTCATTCCAACAGATAAGAATTTCCATTTGTTGAGAAAGTTCTACCACATACTAACGTTGAATTATGGATACATGTCTATTCCAAAAAGTTACTTATGTTTGATTAAGCAACCACGAAGTCTACCTATATATTTGAGGTTACACTTAAAAGAAAGGGATTGATGGATTAACAAGGTTACAAGAATAGCCTGTCTACATAATTGACCAACTACTTAGTTGCTAGACAAAACAAATTTTATGTTTTGTTTTAGTGACTTATCAGGGATATTAACCAGTTATTGTAATGAGACAAAATAAGTAGTCAAGGAAAACACATCTTGTGCTATAATAATATCCTTGTTGCTAAACAAGGTTCAAGTCACTTTCAACTCTATCTCTCCCAGCCTCCTCTCTCTCTCGGTCCCCTCTTCCTGCTACTACGAATGTAGGCTTCTATGACGGCAATTTAAAGACGGTTCTATCAAACCCGTCATCGTAATGTGCGCGGTGGCATTTTTGTAATAAATCGCAACTTTTCAAAGTCGGTTCTATAATAACAGTAGTCGAATAAGTTAATCAAAGTCAGGTCAGAGATAAACCGTAGTCGTTATGCCGCTAAACGAACACGGTCCACTAAAACCGTAGTGGAAATGAACAAACGAACACGATTTTTCCAAGACCGCTGTTGAAAAAGGTATTCAAATACAGTTTTGTAACAAACCCATGTTTGAAATGGATACCCTTTTAATTATGTGTCTTCTCTCATTCCTTTACCTGGTCACATTCTCTTTATGTCTCCTCAAACCCTTGGAATCCAATGTCCATCCCTCACTCTCCTCGAAGCTGTCCCTCTCCTCCGTGTTCTCCGTTTTGCTCAGCCATGTGATCGAGACTCCCGGTCTCTCGTGCTGGACGTCTCCACGCCGCTGCTGCTGCCGCTGCTCTGGTCGTCGTCAGCGACTCAAGGTTTTGGCGAGGTTGTCCCCATCTCGCACTGCAGTTTCCATGCCCAAACCACCTTGCTGTACATCATCTCTTCCCTCCATTGATCTTGTCAACTCCTCCCACCTTGTTGTACATCATCTCTTCACGGTCGTCGATCTCTGTCTCTCTATCTTCGTCGACCATGTTAGACCTAGCGCTAAGTGGTCGTAGCAAAGGTGCTTAAAGCTGTTGGAGGAGGAGATTTGTGGCATTTGGGGGCTACGAAAGAAGTTATTAGGTGAATAAATTGGTAGGGTTTGAGGAGGAGATTTGAGTCTGCTAATGTCGGCAATTTGAGAAGAATGAAGTTTTGGTTTTCAGGTGATTCATGATTCAATGGTATTTCTTCTACGAGTACTATCCATTAATGAATGCTCCACTATTTGCCAATTCATATAATGTTTGGCACTGTTTCATCCTGCCTTGATTTCAAGTATTTGATCAATTTTGCGGTGCTCATTTTTTTTACGGGTCAGCATATTTGTTCTCTTAATATGATAAAGGTTATTGAGTAATTATATTTGAACAATGGATAGAAGCAACATTAATCTACATTGCTAAGTGCAATTTCTGTCCAATCGTTGTCCTTTTTATATAGAATTTGTGTTTGTGTTGGAATGATTCAATCTAGATTATCACTATAGGATTAACTTGATCCCATTTTGTGCTTAAGTTTCAGGATTTGTACATAATATATCAGTATGCAGGATAGTGAGAAGAAGTTAAACAACAAAGGATCTAAAAAATCCAGTCCTTTGAAGGTGCGTAAGAAGGGCCAAGGGAAGAAAGAAATTCTTTAAGTGAGTGTTCCAGAAATTCTTTATCTCGTTGTCTGTCCTGCCTGGAAGTTGGGTTGCTATTGCTGACCATCTATTAAAGATGTTATGTTCATACAAGTATGTAGCCTTTTATGAACTTCAAGTTTGGGAATTTATAACTGCATTATGCTTGATTTGAATGTTGCTAATCACTGTCAAGTTTAAATCTCTGTTTTGTTCATCAACTAGCAGTTAACCCTTTGCAATGGACAAGGAATAATCACAATTAAGTATGACTTTATATCAAATACAATAAGTTTTCCATATTTTCAGTAATCCTCATCAGCCTTTAATTATGAAATAATTACCTTAACAATTCAAGCTATTTAAGTCATTATCTTTACTGTTGTATTGTCAACATTACAACTTGCCTCCTTGGTCTATAAGCATTCTTCCTAACTGCAAGCACACTGTTTATAACACTGCAAGGGTGAGACAAAAATCAAACAAACTTTTATTTCAGATTACTAGAGTTGGGCTAGTTATGTCTTAGAGCACAACGATGAAGATGACTCGTGTTCCTATACATGGTCCAAATATTGATGACTTTGTTCAATAGCATCAATAGTTGTTGATTCATGTATATCATTTTATAGGAATGCCTCATGCTAGAATGCCTTTGCCCCTTGAGATGGCTCAAGAACCTGTGTATGTGAATGCCAAACAGTACCAAGGAATTCTGAGGCGAAGACAGGCTCGTGCTAAAGCAAAGCTTGAAAGGAAGCTCATAAAATCTAGAAAGGTACAAATGCACCAGAGCTATTGTGCCTTTATGCATGTTTGATATTTTAACTTTTGTAGTTGGGCACTGCTTTATTATTTGGACAAATGATATCTAACCACATTTTAGTCCTGATATATTTTTTCAGTTGTGTTGCTTATTACTGTACTAGTGTTCTAAACTTTATTACTCTTTGCTGATCTAAAAAGAAAAAGTATTGGGACATGAATAAATTTAACATGTCTGGAAGGTTATATATCAAGGATACTGGAACGACTCATTTTTACTTAGTTTATTATTTATAATTTTTACGAAATATATATTTTTTTTTGAAAAGTAATATTATAAATGAGTTATTCAACATAAAGCGTTCTTGAGTTCATCAAAGCATACAGAGTTTAATATATATATTACAGTCCAAAACATAGTCCTTATACAGTCCCAAATACATGCCAGCAGAATATACAGACGGGTCTAAAGTCTAGTACAATTGCACATTATCAGAAAACACAAAAATAAAATATAAGCAATCCAAGCTTCCTCATCACATCTTCTTCATAACCATCCACTGCTTATGCTTCACTGTTCCTCTGGTCGCTCAAATAGATTGAGGTCATTGCATGTGTTAACCACAGACACAAAATATAGGGTAAATTTATGATAAACATAGTTAAATAAAGAATACATCCATAACTAACCATAATAACATTCATAAGACAAGATGCATGATAGATGCATGATTCTTTGTTTAAATGATGCATGTTCCTCTCAAATTCTCATCACATGGTACCATAGTCAAGATAACCCCAATCACTGGTCCAGAACTTGCACGATCAGTCAGGGTGTCACAGTGGTGCACAGGAAAGTCACCCCACACTACATGTGATCATCATGGGTGACGTGAGTTCCCCACTGCCGAAGCACCCCCTAGCTCAGACTCCTCATTGTCTGAACGCTCGTACTCAGTTCCTCTAACTATCTGACACACCTCCTCTTGAGGTAAATCACACGGACTAGCCCCCGCCAGGCATATGCATATGAAACATGCATGAATGATTCTCTTTTTATCTCATATTTACTCTTCAATATAGATTTATATCTCAGATTCTCATATTCTTATACTTGGAATTTTCAACATCAATCTTCATAAAGTTCAACATAATAGACATTCTTTCATCATAATTTTAGCATGAAATTTGATAAACATACTCAAGAATTTATAGCACACTTTTAACAATATGTAAACTCATAAACTTCAATGAAACATTCCATTATGTTACTATAAACCAAATCAATCATTTCCTTAAATATAGTCATAATACATAAAATTTAAGTTACTTAATCATTCACCCATTTAGCTAGATTCAAGTTATTTATTCCAATAATCATTCCTTAAGCTAATTTCGTCACTCATTCAAATAATCATTTATTACACAAACTTTATCTCTTTGAAGCATTTCATCGAACACATGGTAGGCAAGGCTTAATTCTTTATGGAAATAAATGAGAATCTTAGCATAATTAATATCTAAACCATATTTATCATAAAGCTTCCCCATACCTTGCTTTCTTCTTAAAATTTTGACAACCTTCCTCAAAATACTCCTAGCTTTTCACGTGAGATTTTAAGATGGTGGGCCTTTGTTTTGCTTTAAACCAAAATGAAAAGGATGTGAGATTGGAAAATGATGGAATGAAAGTGATGGGGAGTGTAGTTTTTCACTTGAGCTTCCTTAGAGCTAGCCTTCATTTTCGGTCCCCACCATCCTTTTATAAGGTGGTTGAAATTGCTTTTGCTACAAATATCTCTTAGGCTTATTATGACTTAGCTTTCCAATTGGTTTAATTTTATTGGCTAGTAGTTTCTCACTTTACAAGTGTCTTTGTTCATGAAAATTCTATATCCTCCTCCTTTTTTCTCATTTTGCACGTGAATTTGGCAAAGCTAGAATGCATCCTCCTTTGTTTTCCTTTCTCACGTGGAGTAGCTAGGTGTTGGTAGATTTTTATGCTTAGTCATAAGAATATCTCCAAAGTTATGATCACTTAACTTTCCAAATGGACCAATAGCAAGAGTTCAAGCTTTTCTTCCAACCAAGTGTCCTTTATCTTGAATTTTCTCAAGCCTTCTCCATTTCTCTTGATATCACACGGCCATAGCTTGGTTTGGAGAGTAAACTTTTCCAATTTCCATTTTCTTCACGTGAAATGGCTTATTTTAGGGAGATTTTGTGCTTTGTTCTACTTATTAGGTATCTTTAAATTGAATGAAATTGTTTCTATCATTTATGAAAGCCTAATTCCAAATACCTTCTTAGGAATAAAAATTCTAAAATTATTTAGAGACTAACTTAAGTCTTAGTAGCATTTTTAGGATGTTATTTAAGCTTTTCTTATCAAGTGGCTTTATCTTAATTCTTATTGGTCCCTTTTGCCCTTAATTAGTAAAATTACTAAACTAACTTATTAAAGAAGTCTATTCCTTCTATGATTAAGAGAAAATTCTATGGATTATATCTATCATTTTCCTGTGTTTTTCTGATACTTGAATTATGCTAGATTTAGTTCTTTTCAAAATATCTTCCAAAATTCCTAAAAATTCTAATTTATGGTTTCTTTCACCAACTATGTTAATAATTCATTATCTAGAAGCATACCGTACTTTTATCAGGTTCTTATAGAATTCTTGAGGTTATCTGACCTTTTTAGGGCTGAAGGGTATTTTTGTAATTTTCAAAAATGTCCAGGGACATTTTCGTCATTTTTATTATAATGCATATTAATAATCTTTATGAGAAAATTCACACATACGTATTGAAATATGAGGGTGTTATAGATACCATGTAAGTAAAAAATAAATTATGTCTACGACTACAACTCCAAATATTTAAGAGAAAACTTTTACAAAGTTATTTTCCTAATATAAAAATAAATTATGTTTTTTTAACTTATTATAAAAGAATAATTATAGTTATTTTAATAATTTATTATGAGAAATTAAAAAAAAACCAATTATTTTCTTTTTATTAATTAAAACACATTCTAATTTAAATATAAACTATTGATCATATCATGATCGGGAGAAGAAGAATAATAGAAGTGAAAGCCTAAGTCCTACACCATGTGGTCCTGTATGCATATTTACACATGAGCAACTGAAGATAAAGCTACAACCGAAAACAATTCTTAACAAACTGATTACAATTACTTTTTTTAAAAAAAGGCTAAAAAGTGTATTATTAAACAAGAAGGTGTGGCCTAATAATAAGGTTAACCGTAAAGACATGCCCAACAATAGTCCTATGCGTGCATGTGGTATAGTTTTCTAACTTCTTCCTCCTATTTTATTTATGGTCCACATGTCTTGATCTTATGTATTTTAATATTTGTAGTAACTATACTAATCTATAGTAATTTTTCAATTTTTAACTAATTTTTTTAAACATGATATAATACTTAATAGCAAATTGTAAAAAACAAATGTTTATTTCTCAAACATATATGAAGGTACACTATTGCTTATTCTTTGATGGCAGAGTACTTATCCTTAAAGCTTGGCATGTGATCTGGACCATATTTCATGGCATTTGTTGTGTAAATCATAAAAGAATGTAAATTTTTTTTATAAATTAAGTAATTTTTGTTTTTCAATAAAAATACTTTTTGAAAGGACATGGTTAGCCTTTGCCATAATTTATATACATATTGCTTATTTATTGGATTAGGTAACATTTTAAGATACTGTCCTCATTTAACAAATCTGATGATGAGCATCCAAAACCAGTGCATGAGAGAGGGATAATTCTGAGTGGTAGTCTTCAATTTGGCCCAAGAGCATTTCTAAACTAAGTTGCTATAATCCTATCCCTTTCTGCCTAATAAGAAATCTTTATTTATCTCCCCTTGGGTTTCTGTTGAGTGAACTTGTAATTGGTTGGCTTGGGTTTCTCTTGAGTGAACTTGTACAACTTGTCAATTGTCCACAATATTCTCAAGTCCTTCTAGCAAGTCCTCCTAAAAAAGCTACATAAAGAAAATCCAAACAAAATGTCGATATTATAATAAGATTGTATTGTTGAGATTGTGATAATAAGATTATTGAGATTTTACAATATAGGCTGAAATTGTGTTAGAATATTTGATTGATTTCATAGTAATTATTTCTTTTTAATAGTTGTACATAATTAGTGAATTTTAAAGCTTGCAGTTGTATTTTCACTTAATTGATTCTGGTTTTATCCTATAAAATACACTTTTTTTTCTTCTTGCTATTACATAATAATAGGGAGGCCGTGAAATACCCTGTACTGTAATTTTTGTAAGACTTTTCTAATTTAAAAAGCTTAAATTTAATTAGGATTTAGGATGATTTATAGGAACGTTGTGTGAGAATTGAGCATTTAAATGTATAATTGATCTAAGCTTGTCCTTTCGAAAGAGGTTTAAAATAATCAAGTTGTGATTGAATTTGTCCTGCATGCGATTGATGATAAGCCTTCTGTCATACAATTATTTTTATCACATTGTTGACAAGTCTTCTATTTTTAGGATGATGTCAAATTGTTGATAAGCCTTCTATTTTTATCAAATAATTTCATGATATCCTTAAAGATACGTTAATGTACAAAGAATGAATAAGTTATATTTTAATAATATTTTTCCATTTATTTTCTAGTACTCTTCGCCATCCAATTTGATGCAGGATAGAGGTGTTGATGCAGCTGATTTGATCTCATTCATGCTGGAACTTAGCTTTCATGTCGTTGGGGAGGTAAGACATTCTGGTTCTTTGATGAGAATTTTGTTGCATAAAAACTTATATTATGGTGTTTTTAGAGTATGTAACTGCAGCAGTTATTCAACTGCTACAATTGTGTAGTTATATAGTGTTAGTTCTGTTTTGACAGCTGTCTCAACATCATTTCTAACATTATGGTGTCTATAGAGTATGTAACTGCAGCAGTTATCTTTGATACTGATGTGGACAGGTAAAAATCTTATTACTAATCAGTTTCACTGAGGTGACTACTGTTTTAGAATTATCTTGGAATTATCTTTGATACTTAATGGCAGCTATTGTTCTTGAGGAAGTGAGGCTCAGTTTCTTAGTTATCTCAGACCTAGTTTTCTAATCTCATACTTCTCTATATACTTCCTCCTAATTCTTTGTGATATACTCAGGATATTTGTGATGTGTGGAATGATGTGTGAACAGAACATAATAGTCATTCATTTTTAAACATTACAGGTGTGCAAAGAAAGCTGGATATGGCAAACGAGGTGAGTCATTCCGGATTTCTACTTATGTCCTTTTTCCATTTTGCTTACTAACTCATACCCCACCCACCCATGCCTTCTTTTTACTCATTTAAGTATATGTTACCCTCCCATGCCTTTGAGTTACTCATTGAATATTTGGTGTCCACCCATGCCTTCTATTATTGTAGGGATAAAATTTGGAATTTCTTTTAGACGATAAAATAAAATTAATTCTATAATATTGAGATTAAAAAGTTCTTTAAGCTTAATTTTTATTATCAAAATTTCTTAGCCATCCTGCTCTCATTTGATCGATATATCTGTTATTGACTTATTTCCCCTCTAAATGGGTGCTTGTCTAATGATGCAGTCTCTTCCCAAATTTCAATTATACCCCCTTGAACTCTTGCTTCTTAGAACCAACCACCATTTTGGAAAAAGTTAAACTATCCGATTCTTTATCTTATTTTTTTTATTCATTTTGATCTTTTATGTTTTTAAAAATAATCTAAATGATCCTTCCATTAATTTAAAAGTAACACCGTTAACATAATCAAATAAAGAAGCTGCAACATTAACAGTTTCATCTTTCATAAATCATAATTCCTTTTTTCTAAATCAAAAATCACAAACCTCACACAATTTAAGATTTCAATATGTTACTGTTCAAACTTGGGATTCAATCCAGGAAGGGGAAGGGAAATATAGTGATATCACCTTCAATTCTAAAAGAACAATATTCGGTACTCTTTTTTCACTTGGTTCAGTTTGGTTTGTTCTTTTTACTGTGATGTTTCTACGTTTTTTTCATGGCAAGCTACATATTGAATTGGTGCCATAAATTTTGTTGGTATCTAGAAAGTACTGTTAATATAAGCTCATACATTGCTTATATTGGCAGAAACCTATGAAAGGGTTAACTCTATTTCCATGGTTCAAATTGTGGGTTTTCTCCTGGTAAGTTCTGCTTCTGTTTATTTTCCCTGCAGGTTCTCATTAAGGTATTTAAAGTAATAATATATGGCCTGTGCTTGATTTGTCAATTTTAATTAATTGACGTGGCTTATGATTATCCATTGCAGGGATCTCCTTAAATGGTGCAAAAGGATTACAGGTTTGGGTTTGTGCTTTGATGGTAGCTTATCAGAAAATCAATGTTTTCATGTGTATAAAGAGGTCTGATTTTTAAGCTCTTTTTATCTCCTTATTTCCTTATAATATCTTTCCTAAGTTCTTTTTATCTCCTTGTTTCCTTATAATATCTTTCCTAGACTTGACTACATGTTTAGCTATTGTCTTGTATCTCAGGCTGTTGACGTATTTGCGTCCTTTTCATCTTGAATTGATTTTAATTTTAATAATAATATTTAATATATATATATATAATATACATATATAAAAAGTTTCAAATATATACTAAAATAAAAAAAATAAAAAAAAACATTTCCACTAATCAAAGTCGGTTCTCCTTGTAACCGTATTTGAATAGCTGTTAATCAAAGTCGGTTCTCCATGCAACCGTGTTTGAATAGATGTTAATCAAAGTCGATTCTCCATGCAACCGTGTTTGAATAGCTATTAATCAAAGTCGGTTATCTATCAGACCCGTAGTAGAATAGGTGGATTTTTTTTTTTTTTGAAAACCGATTAATCAAAGACAGTTCAACCAACAACAAAACAAAACCGTAGTGGATATGACACTATTCAAAGACGGTTGGTAACGTAACCGTAGTTGAAATAACGTTTTCAAAGTCGGTCTCTTGACCGTAGTGAAAATAAACATTTTTCAACGACGTCTATATCTACTACAGTTGTATTACCGTAGTAGATATGCGCCCAGAACCGTAGTAGATTAAGACTTTTGTAGTAGTGTCCTATGTACCCACTACTGAGCTACAAAGCCCACAAAGGAATTCAGGCATAGAAAAGAAAGTGGAAAAGAAGCAGTAGGGTATGTGAAGTTTACCAGGTGAAGTTGAGTCTCGAAGTGAAGCCTCTTGTCTCTTCCTTTCGCTGCCAACAAAGTGGATGGGCTTGTACAGTTGTACTTATGACTTATGGACTCTGTTGAATTTTTTTGTCACAAGAAGAATATAAATTTTCAAGAATTTAATTTAGAATAAATAATATAGACATTATACACTCTCATTTAATAAAAACATCATTATAATATATTAAGCTCTTAAATTTTATAATAAATAGAAATTACAAAGCAAGTCAAGCCATCTCAATTAGCAAGGATAAAAATTAATAAACAATATTTTTTCAAAAGATTATTTTTTAGAGTGGACATATATAAAGGCATCTGAAGAGATTTTTTTTCACATAAAAATTAATAAACAATATTATTTTTAAAGCTGAATTTGTATGGTCCACAAAGAAAACTAAATATACAAATAAAAATAAAATCTGTAGTGTAGAAACACTTTTTTACTAATTTCTAATAAACATTATAATTTAAAATGTTATTTTTAAAGCTGAATTTTACCATACTATATATACACGACCAAGAGAAGAATAGGAAATCATGGTCTTTCAATATCTATCTTTCTTAAATAAACTAATAATTTGATCTGCACAATTATTATTTTTGACTTGATCCTTCTATTCTGTGAACTTTCTTTGACAACTTTAATTGATGATATGAACCCTTCCTGCGTGTCTCATTATAACTAGGATGAGCTAAATGGCAAGTTACACATTAAATAAGTGTAGGTTGAACAGGGAGCATATATAACACGGTGGGACCAACCATTGTCACAAGCACAGGGCAAGCTACGTTACCAAAGCTTAATATTAAAAAAAAAAAAAACGTACATTCCTGTACATTAATTTCGTGGGCTCCAAACCCTTTGTGGCCAAAAAATCATCCAAAACTCGTGGTCGTGTAGTTCGTGAACACAGGCATATGAAAGGTAAAGAAGAAAAGTATATGCATATACCTAATAGTATCGTTTGATTTATTTTCCTTTCCTTTTCACCAAAGGCCTCTGCATCACAATCCCTAAACATGATTTGAAAAACCCTAATCTCAAAAATATGGAGTACGACCAGACAAATACATTGCGTAGTATAATAATGCCACAAAACCATGGAGAAAAACATATTAATGATAATATGGGAAGGGAATTGGAGAAAAATCCCTAACCATGAGAAGATGATGATTGATGTTGCAGAGAGCAGTAAACTTTACTCTGTTCCAATTTAAAATGAAATAAAAATGGAATGAAAAAAAAATCATTGAGTCTCCGTTTAAATATCAGTATTTTTTGTTACAAAATTACCCTTCCAATTTTTGAAGTCTTCTTTTTTTTTTTTTTTTTTTTTATATCAGCAAACTCTACGCCATTCATTTACTTCTTTTTCTTTTTTAATCCAAACACTTTTAAAAGTTAAAAATGGAATGAAAAAAATTCAAATAACTACACAACTCGAGTCTTCTCGTTCTCACAAGTTAGGCATATCCTCCACCTTTTTTCTTCTTCAATTACTATTAAAATTGTTTTTTTAAATAAAAAAAAGTAAAGTGGGAAAGACTAGATTAATTTGTCTTTCTACCAAAACAATTAATGTACATATCCTATCAGTTGAATAAAAATGCGTTTCCATTATGTTTCAATTAACAATCTAATAAAATTTATTCTATTCTAATTAATTTCTGGACCACTTATAAGATTTATAAGAAAAGAAACTAATTCTAGACCACTTATAAGATTTATTCTAATTAATTATTAATCATTCCGTTCTTTGCAATATAGACATGCTACCACTTAGCACATCTATTTATAATAATACATATGACAATGTTTTTCAATAAAAATATTTACACATGTCATTTTCAAGAGTTCTAGAAAATAAAATATAAATAATTTAATTTAATCATTTAATTTTTAAAATATTTAATTTAATTAATTTAAAGTAATTAGGAATAATATATATTTTAATC
>PYAF01004937.1:0-10692 GCA_007407185.1 Glycine tomentella | reverse complement strand
TAATAATGTATGTCTTTGAACGTGATAAACTTCTCTAAGAATATTTTTAGGAGAGAAATTATAAAAAAAAAAAATTCATAAACTAACTTGTAAGAGTTCACTCATATTAGTTTCTCTAAAAAGATAATTTTTAACTTATACATAAACTTAATTTATAGATAAATTTATCCTTTTATAGAAAGTTAAAGACCAATTTTTTAAAATAATTTAAATTTAATTTTGTAAAATAATAATTTAAGAAAAACATTTTAGATTGTAAAATTATAATTTAAGGAAAAAAAACTAAATCTAAATTCTAAATTGAGTCTTATAAATAAAATAAAAAGGAATATAAATTTAAAAATTGATTTTTAAGGTTGTCCTGGTTAACATCAGTTTTTATCTAAAAATTGATGTTAATGGGTTCTCGTTAACATCGATTTTTATCTAAAATTGATGTTAATAGGTCATCGTTAACATTAGTTCTTATTTAAAACTGATGTTAACATGTCCTTGTTAACATCAGTTTTTATTTAAAAACTGATGACAGAAAATCCTTGTTAACATCGGTTTTTATCTAAAACTGATGTTAATAGGTCTTCATTAACATTGGATTTTGTTTAAAAACCAATGTTAACATGTACTAGTTAACATCAGTTCTTATTTAAAAATCGATGTTAACAGGTCCTCATTAACATCAGATTTTATTTAAAAACCAATGTTAATAGGTCATTGTTAACATCGGATTTTGTTTAAAAACCAATGTTAACAAGTCATTGTTAACATCAGTTTTATTGATTTTAATAAAATTGATGTTCACATGTCCTCGTTAACACCAGTTTTAATAAAAGCTAATGTTAACAAAGATTAGTTAATATCGGTTTTTTTAAAAACCAATGTTAACAGGGATTAGTTAACATCAATTTTTTAAAAAACTGATGTTAATGAAAACCTATTATTTACGAATTTGCTACAACGTTTTCATTAATGTAACGACCCGTATGCATCCGGTTCATTAACATTAACTTATGGTTGTTAAGCGAAGCAATTATCATAGATAATTGAAAAAGGAAGCAGTAAACAAAATGACATCATCATACGTCATTAACAACACCCAATATACATTATATATGGTGAATTCTCATAATATACAAAGTATATTTATCAAAACTTTACATGTTTTTCTTAGGTACAAAACATAGACATAAAACAAAAATAGAGCCAACATACTCTTCACTGTATGCCTAGGGTTCCCTCAGAACCATATCTCTCTACTCGGGCCACTTGCCTTGGGATCTATCAGCCGCTCCTTGAGCATCACCTGCAAAACATAATCCCCAACAGGGGTGAGATAATAATCTCAGTAAACTCAGGGTCCTTGGAGGTCTTTCCTCCCCCTGGTTCACTTCCATGCACGTAATATCAAAATTGGCATTACAAGCTAGCTATCACAGTTATCAAACCATAATACCACATGTAAATAGCCTAATACATATATATCAATGCCTGAGGAGGCTTCATCCATTTATATAGGCACATCTCACATCAGGACTTACTAATCAAGCCTGAGGAGGCTTCATCCATTTATATGGGCACTTCATCCATTTATATGGGCACATTTCACATCAGGACTTTCTTTCCTTGCCTGAGGAGGCTTCATCCATCTATGTGGGCACATCTCACATCAGGACTTATATATATAGTCTATTAAGTTTAATTCTACTGGCCAGAGAAATCTCATCAATCACACACATAGTCTCAATCCATGTATATCAAGTACATGATTTCAATCAAAATAGTAACACACAATTTCAATATACATGCATCAATTCATACAATAACCATCACTCCCTCTGGAGTATGGTGGAACACAAACAGGGAAACACTCCCAAGAACAAAGAGTTTACCTGTTCTCAGCGCTACACCAAATCTCCCAACTTCGTGGTCACAACCACCAGCAATATCACTATCACACCCTACACAAGGCATAAAACAATCAATCAACAACAGTCCTCAGCCGTTAGAATGAAAGGAAACGCTATTCCTTTTCATTAAAACTTCTCAGTTCTCTATCTTAGGGTTATCAGAGCTAACCACCTTGTAGGTGATTCACAGACCCTCAGCAGGATTTATCTTGGTCCAACCAAGATCTTAGAGTCCCCTAGACTCTAGATAAGCTCAATACAAAGCATTTTGTTGCTCAACCATTCTATATTTCAAGGATAACCAAGTTGTTCAAAACTATCTATCCAACATGTTTTCACCATTTATATAGCCTCCTGAACAACTTTTATAACAGCACCTAAGCTCATATCTATCATAATACCTTCCATTTCATCAACATTCTTCCTACTCATACATATCTCAGAGTCTAAACCAAATTACATCAATAGTCATGATTCAAAGCTTAGTATACATTAGAACAACCCCCTGAACATACTTTTCTAAAGAATCTAACCTAATTCCAACCCTAACACAATTGGGTTACTATTCACCCCAAGAACCATTTCATAAATCAATCGGTAAAAACTTGAGTTTCTTACCTCTAAATTGTCGAGGAAGGCTGGAGGATCACTTCTCTAAGCTCTGGCGTCCTTGAATCGCATTCTTTCTCCTCCAAAACTCAGTTTTACAAAGTCCTCTAGAGAATAGGATTTCTCCGATTGATGGTTCTCTCGAAGAAGACGGTTCGTTGTGAGAACCGTCTTAGAAAGTTCACATTCTAAGATGGTTTTCTCCCAGGAATCGTCTTAGAATGTTTTTTTTTTTTAAAATTCGACGAAGACGGTTATTACCATTAAAACCATCATTGTTTGTATTAAAAATTAATGTTATTTGTATTAATAATTAGACTAATAAATTGTATAATTAATTAATAATATTTAATAATTAAATGAAACTAAGTCAAATTACTATTACTACCATAATCTACTGCAAGATTTCATAGTAATTGTGATGGATGATTTTTTTTTCTAAAAAGTGATGTTTCAAACTAATAAAACAATAGTAAAAATAATTAATTGCCATTCAAGAAGAGTATTAAGCAAACTCAGGTTTTCCATTACAACATGAATACAAAAGCACATTATCCAGTACCATGCACTAATATACATAAGAACATAATGAATACTGGTATTTATCTCTTCAGCAACACACATATTTAAAAATCTCACTGAATAAGCAGAGACAACAGCCTGACTTTATAAGACATCTCTTGTAGGACTGTAGCTGCTGCATGAAGCACTGGTCTACAAAAGCACATCCATGAACTCTGTAACCTGAATAGCAGTAAATAATAAACAATGTGCATTACTTGTTGTACATGTGTATTTTAAACTTCAGCCGAGTCAATGACTTGATATATCAATAACACAAAATACACATGCAAGTAGAAATAGTCATTGTCAATATTAAAATTAATTGGTATAAGTGAACAACAAGAATGAGTACTTTTTACCATATATAACATTTGTGGGAACATAATAGGGTACATCAAACTTAGGATAGTTACCAGATATAAAATTGTCTAAATTCATATACCCTAGGATAGACTCGGAGATGCTGCAGAAAAAGAATATAACTTGAAAGCAAAAGAAAAGAAAATGAAGGTGTAAATTGAACCAAGAATTCAAAGTTTGTAGAAGGTAACTTAATTTTTTTGTAAACTTTCAACTTCAGTTTTGTATAACTGTAAGGCCTTTTGACATACTGAAACACTGAATAAATATTAGAAATTCAATTTTTTTCAACACCAAATCAAATACAGACATCTAATTTGGTGGCCTTTTAAATAAAGGCAGATACAGATTTCCAACTGCATGGAATCATTAAAATTGAAAAAAATCAAAAAGCAAATATCTGGTGTCATATATACACCAAAAACATTCTTTGAACTTCAATAATGGTTGATGGAATTTTCCAGGCACTTGCTCAAACAAGGCAATTCTAAAAGGCTCATGTATGACTCATCATAGGATACTACAAAATAACACCACTTATAGTTGTCCCTACAGGGAAAGGTATCATAACAAGTTCCAAAGAACATTGGGTGTGTAACACCCTGAAATTTCAATAACTGCAAATATATATTGTATGAATTATTCTTGTGCAACTGTTGATATGAGTGTTAGGTTATGTGAGATTTGATTGGTCTATATTTAAATTATTTGGGTGAAATATTAATTATAGATATTACAAAAATGTTTGAAGAGAAATGACCATATTACTCTTCCTTTGAAGCAGAAATTATGGAAATGCCCTTGAGGTGAAAATGACGATAATGCCCTTGGATGTTTTTGGTTAGATATTTTAAAGTGGAAGTTACAAAAATACCCTTGAGCTAGAATTACACAAATACCCTTGGATATTTTGAAAATTACAATCATACCCCAAGGGTGAATGGCAAATTACCATAGTACCCTTGAGGCAAAAATTACCAAGACACCCTTTGATATTTTGTGAAAACTTGATGAAATTACAGAGTGCCCTTGGATGGCAAATTGCCAAAATACTTTGTGACAAGAAGCCTCAGAATAGGATTTCTATGAATTTCATACAGTAATAACTTTGAAATTTTACTCAGGAGAATTCAAGCATCAAAAAAATATGAAAAAATGATAAATAGAACCTGTGGAATTTTCTGTTAATTGTAGGATGAATAGACTTATTCAATAAGATGGTTTAGTAATTTTGATGGTTAGAA
This sequence comes from Glycine tomentella, assembly GCA_007407185.1. Classification (NCBI taxonomy): domain Eukaryota; kingdom Viridiplantae; phylum Streptophyta; class Magnoliopsida; order Fabales; family Fabaceae; genus Glycine; species Glycine tomentella. The sequence continues at coordinate 6,011 of PYAF01004937.1, read as the reverse complement.
ACAGAACAGACCAATCAGAATTAAGATAAGAGTAGTTTTGTATGTAAGGTCTGTGTAGCACTCTGTATAGACTGCTTGTGAGCAATTTATACTGTAATTGAAGTCAATTTCTAGAAAACTCTAGAATTCTATTATTTAATATTATCCTTTAGGTAGAAGAGTTCAAATTGAACTTTACTTCCTCTTAAGGAATGCCATGTGTGAAGTCATGTTGGAATTGAATTCTTCTTCTTTATAAAAGGTGACATGTGGACACAAGGAGAACCACATAATTTTCTTTTCTTTAAGAAAATGAAAACATGATAGTAGAAAATATCTTAAGATTCATACATTAAATGATAAGATACAATCATGAAGGCTTAAGAAATATTTATCCACTTGTAAGCCACCATTGATGAAGGGATAAGAAGCCATCATAACCTTGAAGAACATGTATACAAGATGGCATGAAGAGAAGAAAAATCTTCTCTTATTTCTCCTTGTTGGCCACGTGAAATAGGTAGAATAATAAAGAAGATTCATGAACTTGTCAAGTGGAGGGACACTTGGAAGAAAGTTATCATGGCTTAGAAGATTTTTATAAAAGATAGAAGATATTTAGGAAAACCATTATGAGCTTAGTTAGAATAAAATGGAATGAGATGAAACTAAGTTCTAATGAAACCAAATGGGAGTAACTAGCTAGAAAGGATAGAAATATCCTTGAATATTTTATTATTTTTGAAACTCTATATAAAGGGAGGAAGGCCTTAAGTGGAAGTCACATTCAAGACTTCATTCTTCCACCTATTCCACGTGAAACCTCTCTTTCATTTCACTTTCATCCTTTCATTTTCAAAGCATAAAGAGACCCCACTTCCTTGAAGAATCATGTGTAGAAGCTAGTACCATTAGGAAGAGATAGACAAGCTTCATAAGAGGTTATAAGGTATGTATAGGGAAGTTTTATGATAAAGATAGTTTAAGTGTTACTTGTGTTTGAATAAGTGTTTGAAGTTCTGAGAAGTATGACTGGTATCTGAGTAATTGTTGGATTTAAGTTATAATTATATGATTGAATGCCTGAATGAAGTTTTATACTTGCTGAAGTATTCTATGAATCTTTGTACATGCATGATATGTTGAGTTTCTGTACATGAGTGTCAAGCTGAGTTCTGTACTTGATTTATGTTGAATTTCTGAGTAAAGCATATGAGACAGTGATTGAAGACTTATGTTGAAAATAAATATGAGTTGATAAAATGAAAGAGTTATGCATTAAGTGAATCAGTTTCATGTATCTCATGTGCATAAGAGTTGCCTCAGAGAGGAGGTGCATATAAGAGTTACCTCAAAGAGGACGTGTGTCAGATAGCTGCAAGAACTGAGTTCGAGCGTTCAGACAAGAGAAGTTTGAGCTGGGGTGTGACTCGGCAGTGGGCAAATCACACCACCCATGATGATCACATGAAGTGTGGGTGAGAATCCTGTTGCAACACTGTGGTACCTTGACTGGTCGTTTCAGTTCTGTGCCACTGGGATGGGGCTATCTTGACTGTTGGTACCACATGATAAGAGTTTAAGAGAATCATGTAACATGATAAAAGTCTAAGAGAATTATGCATCTTTCAGGATGTTGTTATGAATATCTGCATATTGAATATATTTTGTTGCTTAAATTATGTTTATCATAAACTTACCCTATATTTTGTGTCTATGGTTGACACCTGTTATGAACTCGATTTTATTCGGGCGAGCAGATGAACAGCGAAGAGAGAAACTGCCTAGTTGTCTACAAGAAGAAGATTTTGTTTAAAGATATGTTGTTTGAAGATATATTCTTTTGTTACAGAATGTCCTAGTTATTTGTATTATGTAATAAAACCAGTGTCAATTTGTACTCTTATTATATGTACTTTAGGTTTATAAATATTAATCAGTGATGAAATTTTCTTGGAATATCAGTTACTGGCAAAATTTTGTTATATTCAACTGGGTGCTCTTAAGTAAGTTGAAAAGAATTTTCATTAAAAATCAATAATAACAAGATCGTAAGTCCAGGTGTTATAGGGTGTATAGACTTTTTAGTTTTCAACAACTGCAACAGTGATGCACTATTAGTCCTCCTTTTGTTTTCCTATACAAATATATTGACCTTCCTTAATATATTTAAACTACATAACACTTCCTGACATTTCATTGTCCAAGTCAATCAAGATGGTAAAACTTCAAGCAAATATATTTAATGAAGATAAAGTTGGATAGGTAATACAAACTATGAATATGACATTGTGTATCACCAGTCACCACTACCATGCGGTGTCCTCTAAATTATTCGGCAATAAGAGCTGCAAACACACACATTTGATCATTGGCAATTAAGTAATTTAAGGTACTAAGTTTGCATATCCATTAAGTCAAAGGTAGCTTTATTAAAGAAAGGATCCGTGACACTCATGGTGTAACTTGTTATGGACCTCTTCTGTGCTTTAAAACTAAATACATGTATTTAGTTTTAAAGACCATAGCTTATATATGCTATTAGGAATAGTTTCGTAAATTTGTTATCACTGAAATCAAAAGCATCTGGGTGAGAGTAATTTCTGATTATTGCTTCAGGTATTGTGCCAGTAAGATTGTTTCCCTACAACAACAAGGTGTTTTGCATTTTGAAGCAAGAGGGTAGTGGACCAGAGAATTTGTGAGATAGATCTATCAGAAAATGCTCATGATGGCACCATTCATCTATTATTGCACCTTCAAAGTTGTTCCTTGATGCAGTTAAAATAATAAGTCTAAGATTTTTTATCACACTCGATAGTGTTCCATTGAGTTGGTTATTGTCCATCTTCAACAACACTAATGAGAAGCATCTGTTAAGAATATGCTCAGGTACTTTGCCAGAAAAATTATTGTTCCCCAAAAACAATGCCTTCAAGCTTGACATGTCTCCTATTGAAGCTAGAATATGGCCATCAAACATTTTGTTGGAGACATCAAAAACATATAAATGTGGGAAGATTATGAGTTTAGGCTACCTAATGTATAACTATACTATACTATTTAGTGCACAAGCAAAAACACAATCAAATATATGACAGATATTATGCTATTGAAGATTTTTTTTATTTGGTCACCTTGATTTGGGAAAGATGCATTGATGCCTGAATCACTTAGCCAAAGAACTTCAGCTTCCTTATAGTTAGGTTAGCCAAAACTTCACAAGAATGAAAGGAGATTTAGACACCTTATTAGCATAATTGTTGTGAATTTGAAATGTCACTTTAAATGCAGCATGCAATGTTTAAAGAACCACAAAATTAGGTAAAACATTATCACATTCTTTTAAATTTTTAATAACAATGTATGACAAACTTTTAATTTCCTTCTCAACATACATACACCTTGCAATCACACCTCTAGCACAAGATTTACTTATTTATGCCCGTTCATAATCTTATATTTTTTGTATTTTATCTCCTCTAATTGTATTTATTTAGACCCGCTAAATATAATTAAAGTTTTATAATTTGTCTTCACAAGCTCGGAGTCCTAGATACACCACTGGACTTGCCTATGGTTGAAGTGTGAGGGTGGGCAAATATAATATTTCTAGAAATTTCCAGCATATAAGAGGTGAACTGTCAATGAAATCAAACACACAATGCAAAGGTGAACAGGATGATGTGTAATCAGTACATGCAACATCCAGTATATTGGACGTTAAAAGGACAAACTAACAAGGACAACAAAGGGAAAAAGCATCCACTTCTCACCATCATCCATATCATGTCATCTGAGGGGCCATGGTTAGAGGGAACAGAGCTTTCATTTCCTACAAAAAAAATATCTTATGCAATTGCTTCCAACATATTCATAATATTTTTTCGCACCTTTTTCGGCTTTCAGAAAGGCTATCTTGGAATCTGGATAAGACTTTAATAATATGAAGCAATTCTTGACATGGGCAATATAATATGTATCACACACCCCACAAAGAGTGTGATAAGAAAAGAATACGTTATCTAAAAAATATTATGATAACTAACAATAACATACCAAAAAAAAATATTGGGGTAACATAAGGTGTTATATAATTATATACCTGCAATGATCTTTTACTGTGTATGTGCCACCTGGTGGGATAGGTTTGGACTTTGTCCTCTAGTCCTATTTGAAAAAGGTGTGTGCTTCACAAAAAGCAAGAAAAGAAAAGATATTTAAGAAGAGAAGAAAAGCAAAGTATATACGCATCATTGCAAGGAGAGAATGAGAGGTACCTTTGGATGAAGAAGAACGAATGGTGAGAGAAATATGTAGAGAGGAAAGCTTGGGATAGAGGGATAAGGAAGACATAGTTGAGTTGAGTTGAACCCAAAACTGAGATTTGGTGAGTGAGAGAAGTGACTTAGATTGTGTAGCTTCTACTCCACTAGTTAATAATGATGTGGCCCCAACATGCCACGTCTTAAGAAATAGTAGTAACACTTCTCGCACATCATGGCTCACATCATCATTCACTCACTAATATAGTGGAGTATGCGGCAAAATGAAAGTTTAATTACACAAAACGTGGAATAAGTCACTCTAATTACATGATGAAAACTAAGGCAGTATGAAGTGATGTATGAGTTTGTGTAGTATATTTCTAATATTCAATTTTAAATAAATAGGCATCTTAAAGTAGAAAAGATAGTGATTTCATCACCTCTTCTTTGTCTAAAGACTCCCACGGGCAACAATTTCAGCTCCTTTGTCTAAAGCATCATTTAGAAGGCCTTCAAGCTTTTCAGAATGCTCATGCATGGAAGTTACACAAGAGTTAGATTTAATGAAATGTTGTTAAAAACACAGTCAGGCTTAACAGACTTACAATTTTGGTTACTTTGCTAACATAAGAAGAATAAATTTCCCTATGAACATAAAATCACTCTGGCCTAGCACAGATCTATCCACTTGACTGAAGGTACAGCCCTGACAGCAATTTGTGCAACCTATATTTAGCAAATCAAAGGCTGTTAAAACTAAGGTACTCAATAATGGAGACCTCTTGAAGCTTTTATGAATAGGCTCTAGTGATGTGCAAAGTTTCTGCAGACTTTCAACCTTTTGCATACTGTCCACATTAGTGGAATAGGCAATTAGCTTTGAATATACTTACTATCATGATGACAAAAAATAGACAGAAAATAAATGATGTTGAGAATGATAAATATATAAGCCAAGACAGAATTAATAACAAACTTGCCTGGATTTCCATGGAGGTTTCACTTCCTCTTCAACATAGGAGGCTGATCATGATTGTTAGATGCAGCAGTTGAAGGGTTCTAGTGGATTTAAAACATTTGACATTTCTCCATCATCCATCGTTGCTACCATCTTAGTGCTAATGTGGGAGGAAGTATATTACGTGTGTTTGAATGGGCTGAACAGGTGAAGGAATGGGGTAGCTTAGGTAACTTTGTAAATTATATGGTTCTAATCAAGGTTCCAACAATAATTCTCCAGCCAAATTTCATTTCCTATTCATAATTGACTATTCAAAAAATCTATCTCATAACCTAAGAGATCCATAGAACTTAAGAGTGACATATATCAAAATTCAAAACCTTGACATATATATCAAGTGCATTACATTTTAAGGAAACAACTTCCTTGGTCAATGATAGAGCTTCCCTTTCTAATCAAACTAAGCAATCAATTAAGATGTGACATTTAAGTGATTCATGAAGAGAGACAATGTAATGGAGACTGATCACAAAATTCCATAAAAGGTTGCAATAAACATATTGGGCACACATCTTCCTAGCCCAAATGATTCCATAAAATGTATAATAACTAATGACATTAACATCTAAAGACAGTTAGAGATGTTGATAAAGTATTTACAATGTCTAATCCCAAGCCAATAACAAAATAACCATGAAGGTTTGGATCCATTACTAGTCATGTTACCTGTCTACAAGGATTTTTTATATTCCAAAAAAAATGCTGCCCATTTTTTCCTAATATTAGTTATGTCCTCCATGTCT
>PYAF01004936.1:33496-52379 GCA_007407185.1 Glycine tomentella | reverse complement strand
ATCAAATTCAAAAAAAAAAAACTAAAAATAAATATATCTTCTCTTTTTTGTTATCTTTTTCCTTAATTAAATCTAGATATAATTAGCATTCTAATTTTTAGATTATATCTTTTATTTTCTTATTTTTATTTTTTAGTACTCAGGATATTTATCTTTTATTTTCATTTTTTTCTTTTTTTGGTTAATTTTTTTAAAAAATAATAATCATTTTATATCTTTTATTTTCTGTTTAAACTAATTAAACTGATCACTCTACTCACACCTATTCCAAGTTTCTATTTTATTCTTACTTGTTAGGTACACAAAGCAAATCCACTGCTCTAACTCCCCTTGATCCTAAAATCGAAAACACTTTTCAATAACTAAAGGGAGAAGCTTCACGTGTCAAGAAGCAATTGTTCGAAGAAGGATTTCTTTCAAGCTCATCAACTGAAGCAATCAAAATAGACAATGAAGGAATGGAAGAAGTAGAGCAAACCATGGTGGAATTAGCAATCGGTCAAGGAACCAACGTGAGCCAATCCATGAGACCACAAAGCACTGGGGGACAACCAAATCAATTTTCCTTCATGGCTCCACAACAACTTCAACCACAACCAATTCATGGGAGAAAGCACCAAGGAGCCCATGTTCATCTCACAAGATTTATACAATTATGCGTATCGATAAGGTTGCTAGGTATGAACATATTAAACTTTTATTCTTTCCCTTCTCTTTGGGGAAACTGAATGAACATAAAAGTTGGCCATCCCAAGAAGACTATCTTTGCCCATCCCAAGAAGACTATGCAGCCTATGTGGCATGGCCACTGGCTTTGTGGACAATGCCAAAGTTGGCCAAGGAGGTGACCAAGCTGCACAAGAAGAAGCTATGGAGGAAGACGTCGCGCATGATGGCAGTGGAGATGAGGGTCATTGAGCCCTAGTGAATCCCTCTTCTCTTTTATTGCTTTTATTTTTGTTTGTTTTGTTTTGATTTTTAATTGTTTGTTTGTTTTATGTTTTGTTTGTTTAAGTAGAATAGTTTAGGATTTATGTTTAGGAAGTTTGTTTTAGTTTTTAGGAAACACATGACTTAGGAACATCACCATTTTCTATTGCAAAACCCCACATGAGTTAAACAAAAAAAAAATTGAATAAAAATTTTTTGTGTTTAAATTAGTCTTTGTTTGGATGAAATCATATGCTAATTGTGAAAACCATTGAATTGCTTGAAAGAAAAGTGTATTGAGTTTGGCATAAAGAATTGAATGCAAAAGATACAACTAGTATACCTAGCCTGGTGAGTGAGTGAACCTTATATTGATACACATGTTGAGAGCACTCTTATTTCACTTATAGTAGACTTTCATTAAATCTCTTGTATATTGACTGCAATTGTATGCATTGAAGTGATCAAGGCCATGTTTGCGTGTTAGCCTAGAGCCAAAAAGTCAACCCTATATTGTTAATCCCTTGCACCTTACTTTAAGTTTAACTGATGTATTCATTTCTAATTCCCTAACCTTGAAATTTATATGTTTATATATCTGCTACTACCCTTAACTTAAAGGATAGGAGTGTTAGATACAGGGGGAGCATGATGGTGGATCAAGATACATGCTGAAGATGAATGAGTATTTTAGCTTTGTACATGCCATTCAATTGAAGGCATTTGTAATTGCTTGATGTAGGAGAGAATCATCCTATGATCCTTTGCATTGCATAAACATTCATTTACTTGCATTCATGACTTTACAAAGCACATCGTTTGTGAAAAGGTTTAAGATTTCATGATCGCATCAAAGTAAAGTGCTCATGATTTTAATTTTTTTGGAAAAACTATTTTTCATTGTATTAATCGATTACCACATATTGGTAATCTATTACCTGAGCTTTGAAGAACAAAATAATTGATTACCAGTATTAAGTAATTGATTACTCAGTATAAACACAGAACATGACTTAATTGTGTTAATCAATTACCATTTATCCGTAACTGATTACTTAGTTCATTTATGGAAAATGAATCCCTGTAGTAATCGATTACAGGTCAAAATAATCGATTACTTTGTTCATATGACCTCTCCAGAAAATTGAAGAACATTTTAATCGATTAAAGTTGTTTTTAATCTATTACAAATGAAGTTTTAATCAATTACTTAGGAGATTTAATCAATTACATTCAGTTACAATTGTTTTTTATAAATAGCTGATGAGTTTTCTAAAACTTACAAGATTACAACTATATGGAATTTTCAAAGTTTTCATAAGCCTTCTGAGATTGAGAAATGTTACTTTGAGTTCTAAAGTGCTTGATCCACAAATTCAAATCTTCAAGGTGTTTTGAAAGATTTCTTGGGCAAGACAACAAAGAAGCCTTTTGGAGAAGAAGTTCTGAAAGTGTTTTTCATTTCAATCTTGTTTAGTAACTCATATTCATTCATAATCATTGAATCATCAAGTTGTCTCTCTCCATTAGCTTTGCTTGTAAGTTCATTTTTGTATTTTTGGTTGTTTGTAACTTTACAAAGGGTTCTTGAAGTTTTTCCTAGAGTGGATTTCTCTAGATGGAAAGAGTAGAGAAGGGGTCTCTATGTCTTGATCACTAGGAGTCTAATAGGGTTTTAGATTTCTGTTCTTTATCTAGGTTTGATAAAGGGTGATTGTCGTAAAGCTTGTAAGAACTGAATTTTGTGAATAGTGAAACTCTAATCTAGTTTTGATTAGAAGAACTGGATGTAGCTTCTCTTGTTGAGAGGTGAACCAGTATAAGTTTTTGTGTTCATATCTATCCTTAATCTCTTCTTGCTATCTTGATCTGTGATTCTTGGTGAATTCTTTATTACTCAACAAGTTAAGTTTTTGTAACTGTTTTCTTGGACTGAGTGGTTTGATTGATTGTAGCATTCTTGGTTTAATTGTGATAAAGGTCCTTGAACTCTGATTTTCTAAAGATTTTAAAAAGGTCAAGTTTAAACCAATTCACCCCTCCTTTGGTTATTATGTGTATTCACATTGTTTTCAAGGAGAGCATAGGTCTAAGAATTGAGAAAAGTTTTAAGTTTGGAGTGACAATGCACCACTCAAAGGGAACAAAATAACGGGTACCAACAAGTTATCATGTGAACAAAGGTTTAAAGAGTTATCCTCATTCTTTCTTGTAAAGTATTGAAAAAGAAAAAAATATGAAAAATAAAGAAAACAAGAGAAAAGAAAAGTAAAGAAAAAATCAAAAATTGAGGACAAAGCAAAATATATATGAAATTGAAAATTAAGGGTGCCAAGAATTGAGGATTGATAGAAAGTTAATGAAAATCCAATTTATAGACTAAATGCTTTGAGCTGAAAGTCCTTAGTGATCTTGTTAATGATAGAAAGTTAATGAAAATCCAATCTAGAAAAACTAATTTTTCTTGTTAGCCAAGCCCTGCTCCAAGCCAAGAAACTCCTTAGTGATCTTTGCAAGCATTTGATGTGTTGATTAACTTGAGATGAAAGTCAAAGTTGAACTATGGTGTTTTAAGTAGTGAACTGAGTGAAACACTTATCATTAGCTAAGTCAAAAGCTTAAGACTGAAACACACATTGTGAGGACAAGTTGTTATGACATTAAATTTGATTGTCATTCTTGTTGCTAGGAAAATCAAGAACAATATATTTTTCAAGGATAAATAAACTAAAGAAGAAGATAACTACTTGAATTAATTAGAGATATTATTTGTTTGTAATTTCTTGTGATTATCTTCTTAATTAAACCTAGCTACAATTCTATAAATAGAAGGCTAGGCATTCATTGTAACGGTGTAAAAGTCCCAAGCAGTTCTTAGAATGATATTTTAGACTTCCACTACTAGACACTTCCATTATTCCATTAGACACTCTAGGTTTCATTGCATTATTTTTATAAGTGCAATTCCTTCCACCTAGGAGAGGAAATGATGAACCTTTTTTTGCTTTAATTTTATCAATTCAATACTTCATATTGAGTTCTTTATTTGTTTTCATTTAATGCTTTTATTTGATTGACCATCTTATAGATGAATTTAGGAATCGACTTACGCTTTGGCAAGTCTTATTGAAACGCGAACATAAATCAAGTTCTTAATTGGGATTATCTCTAGGGATAAAATAATGTTTGTTAAGCCTCACTAATTTTCGATCATTAATGTTGATTTCTTGTGTCGGTATGTCCAAGGGATTGGGTATCGAGCAAGTAGTTTAGAATCTGTGATCTTGCAGGAGCTGAGATAGAATACAATGGTGAATTAGGGATGAGCATGAGGGATAAGTAGAGAATTGTGAAGTTACAGTGGGTTTAAAGAATTCCAAGTCCAAACCTAGATATTCATTCATCAAGATCAATGTCACCATCCATGTCTAGCATTTCTATCTTTATTTGATTATTTAACTGTCATTTAATTTTTATTGCAAAATATTTTATGTTATTATTTCATGACAATCACAAAACAAAAAATATAGAAATCTAGTTCTTAGTTAAATAATTATATGAAATCCCTCTTTTATTCCTTTGGAAGACAACCTAAACGATAGTTCAATTATTTACATTATAATTGGGTTACACTTGACCTATAAGTTGAATATAATGATAAATAAAACCCTAAAAATTACTATAAAAGCTTATTCATATTTTGTATTATTTATTTAATTTTAAATATGTTTTAAAAATAAATTTATCATATAAATATAATGATAAAAATATATAATAATAAATTATTTAACATAGTTTTCCAACTTTCTTTTATGATTTTTTTTACCACCCCACTAATTTATAAAATTATAATGTCATAATATTTAAAATATAATTATAAAATTGTAATATTATAATATTTAAAATATGATATTGTATTATAATATTCATATACATTTATGTTTATAAAATTTTATTGTATAATAGTTACATATATAAAATTATATTGCTATTTTTAAATTAATGCAACAATTGTTTAAAAACTATAAGATGTCGTTTTGAATTTAATTTAAATGTAATTGAAATTTAGGGGTCAAATCTTATATTTCGTTGAGTAGACCCACCAAAGGATACAAAGGTATGTGGTATTGATATAATCCTCAAAAAGCAATATTGTTATCATCCTACCAATGTCTATCAAGAGCAACAAAAGATTATTTATTTGTTGGTGCTTGTTCTATTTTAAGTGGTGAGTTGTGGATAATATATTTTTTTCGTGACACAGTATACAGGCAATTCCTATTGACATAAACCTCATTGACATTCAAGATCTAGAACACGATAGATCTAAGGCAACTCATGGATTCAAAATCCTCTAAGAAAGACATCATTATTCTCCACCACAGCTTGTGTGAGTCCTCATTCTCGTTGCCTTATCACCTATCGCAATGCCATGAACAAGAAGTTTCTATCAACAAAGGCCTCACTGTACTCAAGAGCTAGAACACGATAAATCTAAGGCAATTTATAGACATGTTGTTTCTTCATAACATAGTGATTTGGTATTTTTTATTGATGATTATGTAGGAGATGGAATGAAAAATCAAGTTTGTGGGGGAGTGTTAGAATTCAAACTCAATTTTGCTTCTACCTCTTTCCTATCACCAAAAGAATTCAAACCAAATTGAATTCTTTCACCACTAATGTAGAAGCTTATGGAGGATTCAAATCCAAATTCAATTCATTCACCACCAATGTAGAAGCTTATGGAGGCTGGAAGAAACTTATCGAAACTTGAAGAACCTATAAGAAGATAAGTTGCAATCTTATTCAAACGTGTTGGCAAGATTATCTTATATGAGTTGGAAAATGAGTTGGTCAAAGGAGGTGGAAACTAGTGGTGATTATAGGTTGCCAAATTCAAGTTGAACTCTTCTATGTTCATCTATATATATGTGTTGTATGTTAGGCATTTTGATGCATGAGCGAAAGAAGAGAAAAGTGAGTGAAAAGGAGAAGAAAGAGTTGAAACACTTGTGAGAGACATTGAGGAGAGATTTTTCATTCCATCTCCAATAGATAAGTGGATTAGTATGATTGAACCATACAGTTTTGTAGTATTGTCAAATTTATTGTATTTTGATAATGAGTTAAAATTTAAAAATCTACTTGGCAAGAGTTTTCTTATTATGTTATCACAAGAGGCAGAGCACCAACGTTTTGTTACTTATAGTGAATTTTCAACAAAATGCATAAAAGAATGGGAAATATGTCTCTAGCAAAGCTAAGAACTTCATTGTAAGTATTTTTTTATTGATACTCTCTTTGTTAATATGTTTGCTACTACTGTCTTACTCAAATTTTAGATTGCAGACATAGTTGTAGATATAGACACAATCACTGCAGCAATCATTACAGACACATATGCATGCACAAATGGCGGACATGTAGTTATAGATGCAAGCACAAACGGAGTTCTTTTTGAAAAGATAAAGAAGAAAGATTCATCCTTGTTGTTCACCATCTCTTCCACTTGTAGTTCTCCAACAATAGTTATCATTACCATATCCCCATCCATATATCTCAACTTGATCTCTCCATATCGCTCATTCTGCCGCCATCAATAGAACATGTTTCTTCTTAGTGGCCCCACTCCCCATTATTGTTGAGGATCATTTGTGTTAGGGACCGCATGTGTAGCTTGTCTTCCTTGTGCTATCCCCACTGGCACCTTATGTGCAGGTTCCCCTTGGTTCTTATTTGAACATTCCCTTACTCTCTTCTTGTTTGTGGCATCCTATCGGATTTGGGGTACTCATTTTTAATCCATCAATAAGGATCCTATCTAGTTGAGACTCCAGTTCCTTCACATTCCTAACATCCAAGAACCTGACAAAGCCAAACTGATGTCCCCATTTATTCTTTTCTTTTGCTAAGTAGATCGCCCACACCTTTCCTCATTTCTGAAAATTTTCCATAGATCTTCCTCCAAATAGTTGTCTAGAAATTTCTCGAAGAAAAAGGTTGTTATGTTTCCGGTGCAACCCCTTTCTTTGCTCCTCTGCTTACTTCTCTCTTACCTCTCATATTTTGTTTTATATATATACCACTCCATTATGCAGTTAGCATTAGTGTAATACCGTACCATGGTCATGGAATACGAAACCCTAAAAGTTAACCTCAAATAAGCAAATGTCTTCAAAGATGCCAACCTTGCATCAAATGATGACCTTAAGATGGATGTATACGTCGTGGTCTCAATCTCTGGTTCTAGCAATCAAGAGGTTGATAATGACTGTCGAATCGCTACAAAACAAATAAAACTACGATAATTTTGTAGCACATGATTAACCTAGGTTGACTCAGAGATACTATAAATTTGGTTCCAACTTCAATTCATTGATAAATAACTGGGAGACTTTTATCGAACAGTTTGCAGACAATGAAAAAAAATCTAGAAACACAAACTAGAATTGAAGAAAAATTTAGAAACTGACAAAATTGATAAAAGATGTTGTAAAACAGATTTAAGAATATCAATCCAATTAATGAAACCAATCAATGTGAGTTATCATAGTTCTCAGATAATGATCATATTATGAAGGTTCATTCAATATCATTAGAAGCAATTCAACCTAATTAACTCCTAACTCAATTGAAATCACAAACCAGATTGAAATATCATCCAAACAATCTGTGTGTAAAATTTGAAATTTAAAAATGAATCCATAACCTAATCCATTTTCAATCCTAAATACATTCATAATTATGAAAAAAAATTCCTTGCTTAGACTGAAGAAAAAATGAACATTCACACAGAAATTGAAATACCAAACTAGAACATAAATTCTCCTTTCTTGGACTGGATTCTTGAATTGATTGATTTTTTAGCCTTCCATGATCAGAGTAGAAGAGCCATGAAATTTGTGTAAGAAAATACAAGAACATAAATGAAATGAAGAATAAAACTGAAGAATAATTAAGAGAAAAAATTTTAATTCTCAAAACTTGCACAAGAAGCTAAAAATTTTGTTTGTACCAAATGAATTAACTAACTAACTACACTAATATCTAGTAGTAGGAAAGGATGGGCCCTGATTAGGCCTATCTAATCTAACTAATTGTGCTAATTACACCAATTCAAGCCTAACTCGCAGCTCAAAGATCAAGTGCATAGGTTCTGTCTTCCAAGCTTAAACTGACCCTCGAAATGACAGAATTGGTCTAGGCTTATCTCTAACAAAATTGTATCTATTTTACTTATCTTTCCAGGGACTACTCATATGCTCCATTTGAAGTTCTGTAGCATAAGGAAGATTCGTCAAGTAAACACAAAATCTGAAAATTTATGCCCAATTATTTTCCTCAGACAAAACTGAGTTAAAAGAGAGAAAATAAGAGTCCAACAGAAGTCAAATAACCTAAGAAGAATAGAAAAATATTAAACTAAAAATGCTAAATCAAAATTTCCCACACCTTATCTTTTGCACTCCTCGACAAAACTAAAAGAAAGACTAAGAAAAAAGTAAACCACAAACTAAAAGAAAGGTATGAATAAGGCACACACATTTTTCAATGGATCCTAACTGAAAACAGTATGAACAACACACAAGAACTAAGAAGGGGGGTGAATTGGTTGATCTTGGCCAGTTAAAAATTCTTAAACAATCATAGTTAAAAAGATCATTTCATAAAACAGTCCAAGAAAGCTTTCAACCAATCAAACAACAAACCTTAAAGAATGCAATAAAAAAAATTTATGTTGATTGTAAAATATTGCACCAACGAATGACAAGTTATAACCTCAAGAAAAGATAAAGATGAAATAGTCAATACAAAGATTTATATCGGTTCACTTCTCAACCTAGAGAAGCTACATCCAGTTCTTCTAACCAACAAGTTAGAGTTCCACTAGTAACAATATTTTTTTACAAGCCCTTACAAACACTCTTAATCACACCTAGATCAAGAATGAGATATCTAACTCACATAGATTCTTTGTAATCAAGACATAGAGAAAACATATGTCTACTCTTACCTCTAGAAATACCTATTCTAGAAAAGTCTTAAGAAAACTATTATTATAGTTACACAAAAATAAATTCAAAAAGAATTTACAAACAAGTTATATGGAAAGAGACACCTGATGATCCACTACTGATGTATGCAAAAGATTACCAGACTTGAAACAATGGTGAAAGAAAACTCTTTAGAACTTTCCTTCCAAAATCTTCTTTTGAACTTTGCCAAAAAAGAAATCCTCTTTAGAAATCTTGAAGCTTGAGGATATTTGGGACTAACTCAGAATAACACTTTGAATCTTTTCTTTCTTCAAAAAACTTATGAAAACACTTTGATAATTCGTTGTGTCTTTTCAAACACCCAACAACTATTTCTAGAAAATTATTTGTAACTGTCAATAATCGATTAATTCACTAATGTAATCGATTAAATTCACATATGTAATCGATTAATTACTCATTTAATTGATTAAAGTGTTCTTGAACTTTTTGGAAAAGATTTATGAGCAATGTAATCGATTTTTTCACAATGTAATCGATTATCACAAAAGTCTTTGTTTCAAAATTCGCCAAGTAATCAATTACCACTATATTGTAATTGATTATCACAAGAAGACTATTATGTGATTTTGTGTAGTGTAATCGATTACCATACTCTTGTAATTGATTAAAGTGTTGTTTAAAACTTAAGTAATGGATTACCATTTGCTGATAATCGATTAAACCAGTGAGAAATTGCTTTTCCAAAACATAAACATGGAACACTTGGATTTTTATGCAATCATGAAAACTTTATGTTTCAGAAAAGCTTTTCCACAAAACTTATGCTTTTATGAAAATATGAATGAGCTTTATGCAATGGATCATAGGAAGTCTCATATTAGATATACACAAATTATAACTATCAATCAATTAAATTGGCATGTAAAAAGCCTAATTACTTTATTGCCCAAGAGACTCAGCTTCTTGATCCTCTTGAGCTCCCCCTTATTCTAACACTAATAATGCACAAAAGTGGAAAATATGGTAGATCGAATAATGATATCAAAGTAACAAGCAATCCATGAACACATAATCACAAAGTGCAAAGTGAAAAAGTAGTCAAGTCAAAATTAAAAATGTACCAAGGTCTCACCAAATGCATGGGTTTGTGTTTACACTCAAACACCACATGTAACTAGCACATCCAAATTTTGACAAGACTCTAATCCATTGAACTTGAACTACACATGCATCAAAATATCAAAAGGGATTTTATTGGTTTGTAATGCATGACCTAGGTAAAGGATCGATAAGAGAAGGATATTTAGGCTAAAACTAAGCGAGAGAAAAACGACAATGGAGAGTAAGCCAACAAATAAAAAAAAGGGTAGAAATAAAGAAACAAGGTGGAGAGCATCAAAATTAAAATAAAAAAAAAACTTACACAAGGATGAAAATGAACCACAACACACCTTTATTGCAATTTGTTTTGCTTGTACTTCTTTTTCTTTGTTTGTACACTTTTTTCTTTGAACCTTTGCTTTTTAAACTCTTTCTTCTCTTTTCTTTTCTTTTTTATTTTCTTCCAAATCAAAACAAAATACAAATCCCTCACACTTGTTTGAAACCCACTCCCAAAATAATTTCAAGGCCCATTTTATCCCTAAACATAGGATAACATGATTTTCCACTTTTTGGCTTGTAATGAGCTACACAAGAAAGAAAAGGTTAAAAATAAAGGCTAAAAAAGGGTGACAATGGATATCAATGCAAGGATAGGTTTATTTGGCTAGTGTCTAAAAGAAAGAAAGCCTAAATCATCTCAATAAATGCATGTGCAACAAGGAGTGACAAGAGAGGGAAGACAAAACCTATAGTAATATAGCACAAGGGTGAAATCACACATGAAAGAACATGAATGGAATATTGTGGTTCATGCACAAAGGACCAAAAACTCACAAGACATAATTTTATCACAAATGATCAACCTTAAATTTTATTTCTCAAGCCTACTTATCACTTCAACATTTTCAACAATGATTCACATCAAGCATGAAACCTCTTAATCCAACAAAAATTGGTACATTTTTCACAATTTATACAAATTAGAAATCCTTTCAAAGTGTTTAAATTTTTTATATTTATTTCTTGTATGCAAAAATAGTAAAACAACAAAACAAATCCAACAAAACAAAAACAAAAACAATATGCAAACTCAAACTAAAATAGAATACAAAAAACAAAAACATATACATATATAGATTCAAAATACATAAATAGAAATAACAATAGAAACAAAAATAGAAAAAACAAAACAGAAAGAAAAATAGAAAATAGCAATAGAAACAAGCAAAAAACAAATAAAACAAATTTTGTAATCCTTCCACCCACACTTGAAATGCACATTGTCCTCAATGTGAGCATGCAATGAAATGCAAACAAAGAAACAACAAATAAAAGAAGGGAAAAATGAAACTCCTCAAGTGTCATTCAAGTCACATCATCACATAAAATTGGCAAGACCAAAGAGATGTCTGCCACAAGCTCCTCCTCCACTTGATGGCTCTCATGAAATAGCTTGAGTTGGTGACCATTCACTTTGAAGACCTTGCCAGTAACTTCATTTTTAATCTCAACTGCATCATGGGAAAAACATTAGTTAATAACAAAAGATTCATTCCATCTACCAGAAATAAGCTTGAGGGGAGAGTTAAACAAGAGCACTTTTTGGCCAATATAAAACTCCTTCCTAAGAATCCTAGAGTCATGAAACCTCTTCACTTTCTCCTTGTGAACCTCTCCATAGGATCTCTTCAAGCTCCTGCAATTGAAGCTTCCTTTCTATACCCGCTTCATCAAATGTTATGTTACAACTATTTATCGCCCAATAAGCACAGTGCTCAATCTCCACCGGAAGGTAGAATGACTTACCAAAACCCACCCCATAAGGAGACATCCTCAAAGGTTTTCGGTAAGCGGTCCTGTGAGCCCATAAAGCATCTTCAAGTAGCTTGCTCCAATCCTTCCTTTTGGGTTGCACTAGCTTCTGCAACACTTGCTTGATCTCTCCATTAAAAACCTCTGCTTGCCCATTAGTTTGGGGATGATAAGTTGTAGCAACTCTATGCACAACCTCATACTTCTGGAGGAAGAATGTCAACGACCTGTTACAGAAATGGCTCCCCTGGTAATTGATAATGGCTATAGGCACACCAAACTTACAAAAAATGTTGGATCTCACAAAATCCACAACAAATTTAGAATCATTAGTTTTGGTGGCCTTAGCTTCAACCCATCTAGAAACATATTCAAAAGGAAGTAAAATATATGAAAAACCATGAGAAACAGGAAATGGACCCATA
This sequence comes from Glycine tomentella, assembly GCA_007407185.1. Taxonomy (NCBI): domain Eukaryota; kingdom Viridiplantae; phylum Streptophyta; class Magnoliopsida; order Fabales; family Fabaceae; genus Glycine; species Glycine tomentella. The sequence goes on along the minus strand of PYAF01004936.1, from coordinate 40,105 downwards.
AAATCAATACCCCACACACAAAAAATCTCGCAGAAAATAATGGGTTGTTGATGCATATCATGCCTATGTATAATGGTTCCTCTTGCTTTCTAACACAGCTCTTTGATATGCTGCTAGCATATAATAGTTTTGGGCTAAAATAATCAACAATTTAATCATAATTTATCGATAAAGGTTAGGATAAGATTAAATTTCATCAATTCTTGGTCCATTACTTATTTTATGCATATTTTGTTTAATAGGAATCAAGAAAAAAAAGGAAAGAAGCAGAAGCAAGAAAGATTTGTCACAAAAATAAAATAGCAGAAGGGTTTAGTTACCCTAATTAACTATATGGATGTGGAAAAATAAATAGAGGGGACTTTTGGACAGAAAGGAACACACAGAAACATAGACAGAAACGCAGGAGAGAAGATTGGATTCATTGCTAGAAGATCGAAGGACGACGACTTAGCCTGTAATTCTTCTGTTTTTCCTTGTAATTCTTCTTTAGAGACATGTTAGTTATGAGATAAAGGTTAGTTCTGAACATGTCTGGCTAATTCTTTTTTTGTGGTTACAGCCAGAACCAATGTGAACTCCTTTGTAACTTGATTGGTATTAATATGAAATTATAATAATTGCTTTGTTTTACTCTGTTCTTCATTGCATTATTCTTTATTGGACTTGGCCATTCTAGTAAAGTTCTCAGGGTTAAAGTTTGCAATAGGGATGTTGGAACTCTAATTTCTGAAAGGAGTAAAATAACAGTTTGTACATTGCCTAGGGATAGGGATGTAGGATTGCAGAACCTATATGATGTATTCTCTTAATGGTTAGCTTGATAGGCCTAAGGAATTAGGATTTCTGATTGGTTAAATCACTAAGGGATTAGGATTTAACTAATTACGTAAAATTACATTCTCTGAGTAATTAGAAGTAATTGAATTTAATAACCAATCTAAGTAAAGGAGGTAGGGATCAAAGGGGAATGTGCTCTAACCGCAATTGTCTCTCATTAGTGCGTAACAATCACTTTAAACTTGCTTTAGAATTCTCGTTAATTTTCTGTTATTTATTCAATGTGCGTAATTTCTAAAATACAACACTATTCTCTTCAAATATATTATTTTTCTTCCAATTTCTAAGATAGCGAGTTACGATAAAATTTGGAATTCAATCCCTATGGAGACGATACTTTCTTATCACTTTATAACTTGTACGATCGGTGCACTTGCCGTTTCGCAACAAGTTTTTGTCGCTGTTGCCGGGGATTGAAATAACTAATTTTATAGTAACTTTAATCTTTGCGATTGGAATTTCTTTTGTTACTAAACTGCTTTTATGAGTTTATGCAAGGTATAGTTAATCCTGATCATCTACAGTACAATCTTGAAATAGAAAGGACTTCTAGAAGAAACAGGAAATTAACCAGACAAAGAAGAAGAGAAGCAGAAAATTCTGATTTTGGTTCAATCTCTGAATTAGAATTAGAAATGGCTGATAGAGCAAATAATCAGCCAAGACCAGAAGATGAACTAATGGAGGATATTCTGGCTCCATTGTTCACTAGACCAAATTCTAGCATCGTCAGACCACCCATTGAGGAAAACCACTTCGATATTCATCCATCATTAATCACTTTGGTGGAGAGAAGTCAGTTTGGTGGTGAAGATGACGAAGATCCCCATGATTTCGTGGACAGATTCTTAAGGATTTGAGACACCATAAGACACCAGGGGGTAAGTGATGATGCAATTAGACTGTGATTGTTTCCTTTTGCAGTGAAAGGAGGAGCTCTCAGATGGTTAGACAGACAGACTTCTAATAGCATCACCACATGGGATGAGTTGGCTGCCAAATTCTTTGCTCAACATTTCTCTATGGAAAAATATAACAAATTGGTGAATGAAATCACTAATTTTACTCAACATGGTAGAGAAACTTTATGTGTAGTCTGGAATAGATTTCAAGAACTGATTAGGAGGTGTCCACAATATGACATGTCTGTGGGGAAAAAGGTACGTGTTTTCTTTAATGGAATGACTCCTGAATCTAGAATGATTGTCAATGTTGCAGCTGGAGGTTCGATTAGATCTAAAACAACAGCTCTGACTTATGAGTAAATTGATTCTCTAGCCCGTGATGAGAATGAAAGCATTCCAGTTCAACCCAAAAGAGAAGTCATTCAATTGGGGAGTAGTGATACAATGTTAGCTGAACAGAAGATATTGGCTCAACAGTTAGCTAAATTAAATGCAAAGATTGATAAACTCCAAGTCTCTGCAGCTCAAGTTTCATCCAGCAGAATGCAACCTGTTATCTGTGAATATTGCCAAGAAGACCATGAGACCAATGAATGTCCTACATTGATAGGAGTTGATCCGGTCCAAGTAAATGGCCTTTGGTATGATCAAAGACCCCAGCAGAATTTTCAGAGAAATTCAAATAATGCTATGGGAAATATGGGAAATAATTATCAGAGCAGGATTAAGGGAGGAGGTTTAGATTACAAGTCTAAACATTATCTACAACCTCCATCTATTCCACCTAAAGAGTCATCTGACTTGGAGAAAGACATGTTGCAGCTAACAAGGATTACCAATGATCATATCCAGACCACCAATGCATTCATCAATGAGACTAGAGCTCATCATATAAATCAAGATGCTTCCATCCGAAATTTGGAGAATCAAATTGGTTAGTTATCAAAGCAGCTTGCTGAAAGACCTCAAGGGCAATTCTCTAGTGACACCATAGTAAATCCAAGGAAGCAAGTCAATGCAATCACTACAAGGAGCGGAACTGTAATCACACCTCAAGAGAAGACCAAGATAGTGCAGAAAAAGGCCGGAGAGGAAGTGGAACCCAATCAAACTATTGAGCAAGAAGCAGAGGTGGAGACACAAGTAGGTAAGGATAAAAGTCCAGCTGATACAATTCCTAAAAAGGTAATGGACTTCTCTCGCTTTGAAAAACCACCATATCCAATGAAGCTTAAACAACAAGCTCAAAAGAAACAATATGCTAAATTCTTAGAAATGTTTACAAAACTGCATATTAATATACCATTTGCTGAAGCTTTAGCTAACATGCCTAATTATGCTAAGTTTACGAAAGATTTGTTGTCTCGAAAGCATAAATTGCAGGAATGTGAAACTGTTGTGCTTACTGAAGAGTGCAGTGCCATAATCCAAAGGGGAGTTCCACCCAAACTCAGAGATCCAGGAAGTTTCAACATTTCGATTGCAATAGGTAATGTGAATGTGGGTAAGGCTCTACGTGCCCTGGGGGCAAGCATAAATTTGATGCCTTTGTCAGATTGCAAGTCCTTAGGGATTTTTGAATTAAATCCCACCGGAGTTTCTCTCCAGCTTGTAGATCGTTCATTGAGGAAGCCTACAGGAGTCATTGAGGATGTCCTGGTTATGAAAAATTCATCTGATGAGCATGATTCTTTCAGGTTAGATATTTTAGATATTGTGATTCATGCAGATAAACACAGAGAAATCCCTTGATCAAGAGCTTAAAAAGGAGATAGAAGCTCGAGAGAAGAAGCTGATCCTAGAGAAAACAGTGGGAAATTCTTGGAAAGATTGGGTAAGGAAGCTTGACAATGCACGTTGGACATATCGACAGCCTTAAATACTCTAGTTGGTATGTCACCATTCCAACTGGTGTATGGTAAGTCCTATCATCTTCCTGTTAAATTAGAACATAAGGCTATGTGGGCTAATAAATTTCTGAATTGTGAACTCTCTTAAGCTAATAATAAAAGATTGTTGCAATTAATCGAGCTTAATGAGTTCAGGTTAGCTGCATATGAGAATGTTAGGATCTATAAGGAGAAGACCAAGAAATGGCATGATAATAAGATTCGTCTAAAAGAATTTGAACTGGGACAACAGGTATTGCTTTATAATTCTTGCCTGAAGCTATTTCCAGGTAAGTTAAAATCCCGTTGGTCTGGTCCATTTTTAGTGCGAAAGGTTTATCCTTATGGAACAGTGGAAATCTCTCCTTAACATAATGATAGGTCTTTTAAAGTTAATGGATACAGATTGAAACCTTATTTTGGAGGGCAAGTGGATAGAAATACAGTTTCTATTCCACTAAATTCGCTTGAGGCTTAAAAGAGTGGTGCGTCAGGCTCGTGATGTTAAACAAGCGCTAATTGGGAGGCAACCCAAGAATTTTGAGTCTTTTAATTTATTTTAATATTGTTGAGTCATAATTGTTTTAGTTTTCGGAGTATTGATTGGACTTTCACCATCTATCTTTTGTTTTTATCTTTACTTTTCTATTTTTGCTGATTTACACTTGTTTTGGTTTATGCTCAGACTGATGTTTCACCTATGTCTATGATTCTTCAAATAACGCATACATGTGTGGATATAAAGTTTCTATTAGTTTATTGTTGGGGACAACAATTTTCTAAATCTGGGAATTATGGGCGTTATTTGAAGAATCACTTTGAATAATATTCAGAGGAACAAAGGATGTCTAACATATTAGATAATTCTCTAGAAGCATGTCTCAGATTTAAATTTGCCAAATCAGTCAAATTTGATTGAATTTTTAGGAAGCATGTGTGATATGAATTATGACATGGCATTGTATATAAGATGATTGGAAATTATGATTGTTTTGGTGTCTGAATTGCATAATAAAATAGAAAATGATATTCGATAAGAAATTAAAGGAGTCTAGCTTGATATAATAGCCTGTGAGGATTGAGCCTATACAGAAAATTTTGTTTAGAGAGGCCTCACTGTGGTAGTATTCTAGAACTTGATTTGTTTCTCTGCAATGCATGTACATTTTGATATGATAAAGGCATTTTGTTCTTTTTGCCAGGGCCAAATTAGCCTACCTGAAAATTTTGCATTGTTAACCCTTTTGAGCTTGAGACTTTTCCATTCAATTACCTGATGAATTGTTTAACCATATCCATTGACTTACCTTAATTGAGATTGTAATGCTCATGTGGTGTCAAAAGAAGGAGAAATAGATTAAGGTGAGCTCCACTAGAATTGAAGAAAAGAAAGGAAAAAGAACTAGTTACAAGTAAGTTAAAAAGAGGAAAAGAGAAGAAAGAAATGCAAAAGGAAGAAAATAAGAGAAAGGAATGAAAAATTATGAATAAAAATAAGTAGTGGAGCAAAAATCCAAGAGAAATTTGAATTTAAAAGAATATTAGTACTTCAATCTCAATGATTGTTCACCTACTTTCCAAATATTCCTACCCTTAAGCCTGACCAAGTTACAACCCTATCAAGACCTTTTGATCAATTTGTGCATGTGTTTATGTTTCTCATCTTTAGGAACTTGAGAATAAGATCAAGCCTATGGTAGTACTATGGCTGTGGTGGATTGAGAGATTATGATAATACCCAAACACTTGAGTGATGAGTGAATGATATATCTTGGTGAAAGGTATTCAAGTTAGACTTTCACATTTGATGGAGTTGAAAAGTATTATTGAAATTTTGATGTGGGAATCAATCATGCTTAGCATAGTAATTCTGAGATTGTTTATGCAATGTTGTGCTTGATTGTTGATCCTTGCTTCCCACTGTGAACTGTTGTTTATTGCTGAGGATAATAATATCTAAATCTGGGAATTATTTGATATGCTGCTTGCATATAATAGTTTTAGGCTAAAATAATCAACAATTTAATCGGAATTTATCAATAAAGGTTAGGATAAGATTAAATTTCATCAATTCTTGGTCCATTACTTATTTTATGCATATTTTGTTTAATAAGAATCAAGAAAAGAAGGAAAGAAGCAGAACCAAGAAAGATTTGTCACAAAAATAAAATAGCAGAAGGGTTTAGTTACCCAATTAACTATATGGACGTGGAAAAATAAATAGGGGGGACTTTTGGAAAGAAAGGAACACACAAAAACATAGACAGAAATGCAGAAGAGAAGATTGGATTCATTGCTAGAAGATCGGAGAACGACGACTTAACCTGTAATTCTTCTGTTTTTCCTTGCAATTCTTCTCTAGAGACATGTTAGTTATGAGATTAAGCTTAGTTCTGAACATGTCTGGCTAATTCTTTTTATTGTGGTTAGAGCCAGAACCAATGTGAACTCCTCTGTAACGTGATTGGTATTAATATGACATTATAATAATTGCTTTGTTTTACTCTGTTCTTCATTGCATTATTCTTTATTGAACTTGGCCATTCTAGTAAAGTTCTAAGGGTTAGAGTTTGCAATAGGGATGTTGGGACTCTAATTTCTGAAAGGAGTAAAATAACAGTTTGTACATTGCCTAGGGATAGGGATGTATGATTACAAAACCTATATGATGTATTCTCTTAATGCTTAGCTTGATAGGGAATTACTAAGGAATTAGGATTTCTGATTGGGTTAAAGGGTTAAATCACTAAGGGATTAGGATTTAACTAATTACATAATGTAAGGACTTTTATTTTCGGCGCTTAACCCCGCGCGATAGCGCGGGGATTCAGGTCAGAAAACCCTGCTAAGGGTGCGGCGCCGGTGGCGCAAGGATTGGCGGATGGCGCCAAGTGTAATAGCTTGAATTCGTAAGTATATGTTAAGCTTAGTTAAGCATGAATCTAAGTTTTATGGTGGTTCTGGCATATGGCGCG